>DWFV01000256.1:0-15841 GCA_018246775.1 Parelbella machaon machaon
TTAAGGCCATAGTCTGCCACGCTGGCCAAGTGCGGGTTGGCAGACTTCACACACCTCAGAAAATATTTTTTTTTTAAGACAAATTGTGACCAAATTTAGACTTCTGGGAATTTCAAGTCGGATAACCCCAATACTTTATTTTACATATCGCTCATTTGCGTTTAGAGGATAATAAGTCAAAAAAATAACTTTCAGAAAACAGTTCAGAAAGTTTGAAATCATAATTATTCTACAAATATTATAATACATGTTATATGACTTATAGACTATTATGCGATATATACAAACCGTTTTCTGAAAGATAGTGTTTTTGACACATTACACTCTGTTGCTCAGCGGTCGCGCTTCCAACCACTCGATCAACGAGGCAGTCAATTTTATGTGTCTTATATAACACAATCGAGGTAACTTAGCCACGTACGCGGCATTATCCGCGGTTGCGATCACAAGATCTTTTTTATCATCGTACGCTCGATTAGGAACGCATGGACACTTTCAATTTATTGCGCTTTTGTGTCTGTTGACGCGTTACGCAGAATAAAGAACGGTTTTGTTGTGTCCGACACATTTGTTGCAGGCTTTTGCGGCGAATGTACGAGAATTGTTCAGTGTTCATTTTAATTTCACTTTAGTTACAACTATAGTTTGTATTTATTTATTATCAGTTGTTCTGACGATTTCATTTGCACGAGCTTTAGAACTGTGTTCAGAAGTCTTTTTATTAAACAATGTACGTTGGAAAACTGTTACGTACATAAATGGATATATAATTACTGCTACTGATGCAAAAGAGAGTATTACGCATTCATATATATACGGTTGTACCTACATTGAAAACGAAATGATGCTCAATCCCAAGACGGGAATCGTCAAGATCCGATTAAAACCATCCATCCACATTAAGTCCATCCAGTAAAACATCCAGTTAAATCTTTCTATTGAATTACGCGTGATGCAGTTCAGAAATTTTTAACTTTTAATAATACCCTTTGTAACATAGCACGTAAAATATATCCTAGATATTGCCCGAATCCAAGTTCCAAAAGAAAAAGCATCATTCAAATCAATCAAGTCGTTTTTGCATGAAATGGAAACAGACAAACGCAAAAAAGGATAGGCACGCTTTCTGTATCGATAGTAGATAATGACCATTTCAATGTCATTTATCGATATAGTAATGACTACTATAATATGGGGCTAGATTCTCCAAAAATATTTAGCGAGTAATAACCACCGAACGTTGGACTTACTGCAATAAGGAGTTGATCGAATATTATATTTATCAAAGGATGTCTTGTAGTTTTGGCCAAAGGTATAGCTCGGTAGAAGTTAATAAACGTACCTAATATGAGCGGATAAGGTGAAAGAAATGAGATCTCGCAGTCAAGCACCAACCAGATTGTGTGACTAAATAAACGCTCTTACCCTCTCTAACCTTATTTTTTTTGTTTACGGGGGGCAAACTTTCAAAAGGTACCCGGTATCATGGGAGTTATACCGGGTTATGTGGGACTTTTACCGCACTAGAACCCCTTCGGTGGCCTTCCTCGGCGCTCTCTCTCTAACCTAAGCTCCCTAAAAGTAGGGGAACTTAGGATAAACTGAAAGGCGCTTTTTTAAAAAGCTATAAAGAACTTTCAAAAATACACCCTTTAGGAACGAAGTAAACGACCAAGAAGAAGAAACAGAAGAAAGGGGGAGAAAACGTAATTTTATTGTTTTCTTATCCCGAACCTTTTGGTGTTCAACTGTTGGATACAAGTCCCCTTTCAGAATGAGAGGATTAAGGCTATAGTCTGCGGCGCTGGCAAAGATCGGGTGGGCAGACTTCATACGCCTTAGATATTTTTTTTATAGACTTAGATATTATTTTATTGTTTTTAATGTGACATACTATCTCATCACTTCCTACAAATACATTTTACAGTACATATGTAAGTATAATCGAACAATGCATTATACATACATAGATGTAGTAAATGTTAGAAAGTCTGTACCTATAGTACTCTTCAAAGTAGCAATACAATGTACACATACATGTAGCACACGCGTAGTCCGCAAGAGGAAATTTTCTCAATAGCATTATTACCATTATTCACAGGTGATTTACGACCGATTTACTAACAACGAAATTTAACGACGTCTATTGACGTTTGTTGTTTGCACCATTACTATCCCATCAATCCCATAGATGGTATTAGAGAGGGCCAATGTTGAAGGTTCCAAGGTTTTGCGTATTTGAATACTTTATCGATTCAGTATTCAAAAGGGCATCAGGGTATACGGACATTGTCATTACTGTAAAACTAGGTTAGATTTTACTATTAAATCGGCAGGAACCCATGAAAGAACCTTGTATAATTCCAAAACTAGTCGGGCCATTCTGGAAAACATTCATGAGTTTAGCCGATACATTTATATGAGTAATCATTGGTTAGAATTATTCCTTAATTTTTCTGTAATGGTTGCTTGTTGGTTCGGTGGTTAGTAGGTCCACCTGCTGAGCTGTTTTTTATGCTAATGTAATGAGAAAAAATGTTTGTTTTGTGTAATAAAATATCTCCTGGCTGTATATAAAAAAGCGTAAAAAAAATTCAGCTGTTTATTTGACACAACATTGGCTGGGTGTTTAAACCTAGATATCTGCGTGTGGAAATGTAGTAGGTAAACTGTATCATTAATATAGTTTTTCCCTGAATTATGTATAATGTTCTGTATATCCATGGGTGGTTCCACCTACGGTTATATGGTTATTTGATTATATTCTGCGTACTGCTTCGGGGACGACAGGCGTGATGTAAGGTTTTTTTATATTCATGGATGCTTCTCGATAAAGCTTGCGTTGATCTTATATCTTACTGATACTCTATAAGATTTGTTTTTAATACTTAGTTAAAGCCTACACTCAAGGTCATAAATCTTCTGTACAAAAAAAAAACAATGTACATTTATTAAAACAAACAATATTTGACCCAGTAAACATAAGACGTCAACTTCCGGCAACATTACTATAATAATAAAATTACGTAACGTACCATCCAATAACCTTTCGTGACCCCTTGCTGACTCTATGAGGTTTCCCATGAGATGTGAAAATATATGGTCGGCGTGTCAAAACAAAGTAACTGTCAGTTCTCAATATTACATAAGCTGGCTTAGCTTTGACATTTCGTTATGTAACTGTAAAAATAATACATTAGTTATTAAAGCCTTCATATCATAGCTGTCGCAACGTGGTGACGAGACGAGATGCTCAATGCATTTTACTTTATGGCTTGAAAGTGACATAAAATTTCAGGTCATATGAGTTCGGGTGTCGCGAGAGTTTGTATGAATATGAATTTTAATGAAAAAAGACGGTATATCAACGTTTCTTTATAGTACATATTAGTGTGTGATTTTGGGTTATCTGATGGTAAGTGCGGTATACTCGTAAACTAGGGTGCATCATACGTCACCATAGTACTTATTCACTCTTGTTTTATACAATTCTGTACAGTATACATGAAAAATATGGAGAAAACTGCACACATTATCATTCTTCACAAGCTCCTGTTAGACGTAAGAAATCTGCCTGGATTTGGCAAGTGTGGTAGACAGCCACAGCTTAAGCCTTCTCATTCTTGAATGAGATACCTGTCCTTGACGATAGAAGTTCGATGACGATGATGGTCGTTAATGAAGAAATGATTATATGGGACAAGATGGTGGAGTAAATTCCTTGACTCAATTGCGGACCAGTGGAGTTGAAGGGTACTTGTAAGTTATTAGTTTTTATAAAACATCGAGCTCGTTAAAGCTATTTATAATACCATAAAATGATTAATGGTCATCGAAGTTTTAAGGGCGCTATTAACTGAGTGATTTGTAGGCGCGAGGAATTTATTATGTTATGCGATTTTATTAACAATTTGCAAATTATTGTGAGTCATACAATCGAGAACTGGTGTCTGGTTGCAAGGGTCATAGCATGATATCATTAACTTTAAGATGTAATCGTACAGCACGACTATGTTTGGAATTTAAGGAAATATAAGGTAATAATTGTGTCCACGGCAGTCGCGCTTGCAAGCACTCGACAAACGATGCCTCGTTTAGTGCTTGCCAGTGCGACAGCTGTTAAAGAGGTTCTGTGTTCGATTCTCTGATTGGGTATTATTCAATTTTTGTAACTTGGATTTTCTAGTAATGTAATGTCTTGAAGTTTGGATTTATGCCGTTGTTATGGCGATAGACTCACCATCTATTCCAATGTGGGACGTAAACGTAACTGATATAACATGTACTACTTCTCTTTCGACCTCTACACCAATATTAGCTGCACCCCACGTCCTGGATTTGTATTTCTGCAACTCTTCTAGTTATACCTGACTTGTGGACCTGATATTGCGCAATCCCTGACCCCTGGAGCCCATTGCACCACGACGCGGTATCTCCATTAATCTTCAATGAAACAAGCAAAAGCGTTAAAAATATGGGTTTTGGGCTGTCCCTTCAGTCAAAAGCAATGATGTGCGGACATTTTGGATTAGTTTGATTCTAAGTAAGAAGATTGTACGTAGAATGTTTGATTTATGATTAATATATGTACAATAATTTGACTTTCATTTTAACTTTTGTATGTCTTTTTTTAAATTATATATCCGCACTTACGGAACGTTTAACACTAACGTCGTGTAAAGATAAAATAAAAATAAAAAACTCTCTGCCTCGTTGGTCTCGTCATCGTTGGTTTTGGTTTCGATCTTCGGGTGGCGAACTATTGGGTTTTACGAACTTGAAATTTCACCTAGCAGCACAGAGTCTGTGTTTGTTTCTGAAGAATCTTGTAAGTGTACTACATTAGTACTGTAGTCCTCTGCCTACCCCTTCAGGGAAATACAGGCGTGATGTTATATAACATTTTTAATGCGGATCGTTATTGCAATTTATTTACTGTGTTAATATTTTTAAATCGTTCTACAAACTATCGTTGGCTAAAATAAATCCCACTCAATAACATTTTAATAGACACATGTAGACAAGTGTGTAAGTATGTATTATACATATATACAGACGTAGCCCGAAATTCAGTTGTATAACACACGAAGCTAAATGTGTGAAGTAGGCAATTATACAATTGAATACCTAATAGCGTTTCGATATCCTTGAGTGTGACTGCATTGTATAACGATTTCCGTGATAGTCTGAACTCGAATGTATTTTGTGTGTTAGTATGCAAAAATGAAACGTAACGTATACTTAAACGGTTGTGTGTGGACGCTTCTGAACGATCATTTCTAGTAAATAATACGATCATTCGGACTTACGAAGATCTAAGTTCGTACTGAGTTTTTTGAGATAGGAGTGTATGTATATCGATAATACGAATTAAGGGTCGAGATTCGATAACCTGTTTTAAACTGGTTGAGTGCATTTTAGGAATGTTCCAGTATTTATCTGTGATCTAAATTGTTTTGTTTATCTTTGGAATTTTATGTGTAATTTGTTTTCGATTTGAACGCATTTTTTGGCAACGACTAAAATTTGTGCCGTAAATACGTTTCGTTTTATTCATATCATTTTGAGGGTTGAAATATTGTTGAAGCAATGCACTGCGAAAATATTTGAACAATTATGTTGTCTGTGTGTGTACCATTTCTGTTTGCTTAGCCAATATTCAATATAAAGGTTGTTTAAAACAATGAAATAGTAAGTAGTGAGACGTATAAGAGTTTCCGAATCTAAGGTAGGATCTAGGTTGGGTTAGATTCAATGATATTTTTGTTACAATTTTCCTTCCAATACCTAAATTAGTCCAATACATTGTGAATATTACCATTTGACATTTATCAAAAATGTTCAATATTAAAATAAATGTGTGTGCTAAACAAATTTTATTTTTGAAGTTGGAATAATAACAAGTCGATATTATGAGATCTCTAATAAAGGTGTCAGGTTTATGAATAAATGATTGAACGATTGAATGAATGATTGAGCGGATAAACGAACGAATAAATGAACGGATCAACGAACGAACGAAGAGTGAATGGTGAATGAATAAATTAAGGACTGAATGAATGTGTGGGTGAATGAATGAGTCTAGTGTAACATTCTTTCTGAGAAAATATATAAAACCCTTTCCTCGATGCTTCAATCTCCTTTGGCATTGATTAAATTCATGCGTTTATTGCCTCGTGGGCATTGACCAATTCGTAAGTATTTCGGATGTAAGCAATTACATGCAATCGTTACACACATTTGCAATTTTATTGTTTGTTTTGTAGTTAAAATGTGTAAATTAGATACGTAGGTGAATTAGATGCATTCGTCCATGGTCTCTAATTACAATGAGCACAAGACGCTTATTACAAAATCATGTTGTAATTTTCATAACCAATTGTAAAATAAAACTGTGACGGCGTCTATATTTCATTCAAATTCTATTTTGTATAAGTGAATTTCATATTTAAGAACAATTATATGTATACAGATTTTTTATAATATCTTGTAATATATAATACCTCTGTTTTTTCTCATACCATCATATCTATTTTTTGTGTATATATATAAATACCGATTTTTATATTCATATATATTTCATCAGAGTTTGCGAACTGAATTTTATATGCGATGCACTTTGCTAAGCACGTCATATCGAAGTAATATTTTTCTTTGTAACCGGAAAAGGTATAAACATGGTTATTTTATTTTCGCTTTCATTACAACTCTCACGGAAGTGTTGCAGGAAAAACATGCGGATAAGTCTAACATTCTTTTACTGATCATAGAAATAATACGTTATGTAGGAGCGAAAAACGTGCGTAATATATATATGTAAATATAATAAAAAAAAAAATATAAGCAAAGCTTGATTTTATTTTGTAACAGTTCATTTTAATATATAATAACGATTTAATATTAATAAGAAAGATAAGGGTATAAACGACACTCTCCAGTTAGGTGGAGTGATTATATACGTAAATGGCGTGCTATTGGAGAAGTCTTTGACGGGAATAGGATAGTGATAACCATGATGACGACGACGATGATGATGATAATGAATATGATGATGATTATGATAATGAATATGATGATGATTATGATGATGATTATGATGATGATTGCGATGGTAATAAGGATATTAAAATACCTTACGTTTCAAATAAACTCGAACACATTTTAAACAAAAATGTCTTATACAAGCAATAAATATTTCGAAATGTACTTTTCTTTATACTCTGTGGGTCTTTTGTTCGTTCTAAGCATGCACACAGTGGTAGAGTGGTTCAAGATATGTTAGTAATTGTTGGCACAAGTCCAAATGGACTGAACTCATTTGTGATGTACATACAATGAGAATTGAGTTACGCCACATTCAAAACCTGAATACGAACCTGCGTTTTTTCCAATGCAGTACCTTTTGTAAGATGGCATTACCCAAAATTCGAAACAAGTATAATAATTTTTTTATTTTTTTTAATAATGTTGATGAATGAGTGGTGATTATCACTTTTAGTTATTAAATCTGATATTATAATTGTGTTATAAAAAAATACTCAGCGGCCAGTGTTAAGAGTAATTAAAAAGTAATAGGGTGATATATATTATAAAGGTAATGAAATACAAACGATATAAGGATTATAATTAAAGATAAAACGCAGCCTTTTTTAAATGAAATCAACTATGCGAAGGCTCACAACTGTTACGCTCATTATGTCAACTCCAAAGGTCATGTACCGAGCGATATATTATTTCCTTTGTGTGAAAACTGGTTTCTTTATAATTCTAACAATTAAACGTAGTTATACCTTGGACGATGCAAGGATAGGGAAGATATTTCTCAACTTGAATATTATTTACACATAATTGCGTATTCATTTTGTATTTTATTTTTATGCGGCAAGATATAAATAATAATGTAACTCATAAAATTTGTCTTGAATGAATATAGAATTGTTAACAATCAATAATAATAATAATATTAACAGTCAATAATAAATAATAATATTAACAATCAATAATAATAATAACAATTAATAATAATAATAAAAATTAGGCGTACGAACTTAAACGTAGAAACACTCATACATTTGTATGTATTTTCTAATGTTAGGAATCTGGTAGAGAAGTAATTCTTGTTGATATTTAATTCTTATTTGAAATCTTAGAAAAAATGATATAAAATTGCACATTGGTAAATATAGAAGATCGCATATTTAGTTACACATAAATACCAACCTATTTTATGACACTACTTTTCTTGTAATCTGTTCGATACAAAAGACTTCAACGAGACTATTGCCAGTCATTTGAAATTTCAACGTAAACTCAAACACCTATTTAGACTAGTGATTTAAGAGATTGTAAGTAGTCCGCACTATTATTAAATTCATTTTTAAGTATTTATACAGATACCGGAAGTGAATAATTTGGAATCAATCAACCAGCTACTTTATGTGCCTATCAATGTAGTCAGATGTTAAAAGGCATAAACAATAATTGCTTATGATGGTGTAGCATCTTACACAATAAAAGACTTTCTCGATGATACTCTTAAATTAGTATCATCGAGAAAGTTTTTAGCGCTTCACACATCATAATATGTAAATGATCATTATTGTCCGCCGGTTATGTTGGTTAATGTTATGTATTGTTGAAAGGTCAGAGGAAACTTTTTGATTGAAGCCAAAACTGTTGTATATCCATTTTAATTTTATATTCCGGTTTGTGTGTCAAGCCCTCTTAGTATGGTGCATCGATGTGAAAATGGCAAAGCTGATGTAATCCGAAATTAGCCTGATCAGCTGTATATATATGAATTTGTTTTATAGGCTGATTATACAACATACGAATAAGGCTGTTTCTGTTTTGCATATAATTATTAATTGTGTTTGTGTGCCATACTTAATGTTGTATCCCTCCAGAAACGTACCTGTAAAATACAAAAAATATTTAAAATAAAATCCTAATTAATACAGAAGTTAAATTGAAGCTACTTAGATTTGGTAATCGAATTATGACCATTGTGAACCCGTTTATCATTTTACTATTCGACATGAGTTTCCTCCTAGAATAAGAAGTGTTAGGTCAAAGTTAGCCACGTTAGCCAAGTGTGTGTAGGCAGACTCCGCACGTTATAAGGTACTTTATGCAGAACTTTAAGGAGTACAGGTTTCCTCTGGGTATTTTCCTATCCCGTTACGGAAGGACATTTAAAATACACGTAATTTTATAAAAGAAATTGAATTCAAAAATATACATTATCAAGTCACTTATGAGTTTTCTTTATTTACAAATTATTGTACAACATAAGCAGGCGGAACAAAGCGTGAATTTAATGCTTAGTGGCATTCTTCACCAGGAGAATAGTAGACAGAATAGTAGAGAGAACGGTAGAATGTATATATAAATTATGATGATGTAAAATATATAATAGATTTCATGTAAATAGCTGTTGCTAATTCAGTTATAAAAACCGGTCGTGTAAGCTGGAAAGTGGTATAGAACAAAATTACTTAAATAATTGTTATTCTATTAATGCAAGGTAAACAAGAAGCATTTTGAACTACATCCTAGCGATCTGAATACTTGTATTAAATACAGCAAAGCCTAAGAATATTAAATCGCGATCTTAAGTTGACACTTAGATTTTTTATTTCATATTTGAACAAAAATATGTGATTAGAAAAATTTTGTGATCTTACCACCTTTATGTACAAAGGAACCCTTTGATTTGATTTGAACCTGATGTTACGTAGGTAACGTATCCTACATACAAAATTTGTACGGTAAAATCTCTTGTTTATATCGATCAAAACTTTTAAACCATTGATTTCTTATCCAGATCATCAAGGATTGGAACACTGCCAGCGTCTGTGTTTCCAGACACACATAAGCTAGGACTCTTCAAGGTAAACATAAACAGCCATTTTCGAGGCATGCGTGGCTCAATTTTATGATGTACGAGTACATATGTATATATCTGCAGTTTCCATCAGAAGATATTATTAAAAAATAAAGATATCTAGGTAAAACGATGGTGTATTTGAAATTAAATTTGTTCAGGTATCTGCTTGCTTCTACTTCTGAGTTCTACATAACATTCTGGTATCTGATAGCGATAATACTACCTTATTTTTATTTCTTCATATCCTCAAAATTATTTTATTTTAGTGTAGTTGTCTTTGTGTACAATAAAGAGTAATTGTATTGTATATTATGCAATTCTCCTCACCATGCATACCTCACGATAACATATACATATTACATAGGTATGCATCGTGAGGAAGAATAGAAATATGCTAAAGGCTTTTTAATGGCTCTATTATTGCGTAGTATGTAGGACACGCTGTGCTCTCGATTCAGTAGTTGCTATAGATAGGTGTAAGTTGGTATGAATATGGGATTTTAACTGCTTTCAACTCTGTTACATCTTTGGGTCTATATCAGTGTGCAATATCTTCTTTTCTTTATGGTCTTTATGGTTTTTCAAACTGTTACAAGCGTTTCGGCGAATGCAAGAGTAGATTTTCTATCTTTTTGATGCCCAATGGACGAATTATTATAAAACTAGCTGTGCCCGCGACTTCGTTCGCGTGGAATTTAATAAAAAAAGTTATTGTTCAGTTATTGCGCAGTGGTGGCATGTGCGTGGGCTGCGCGCAGTACTGGACAGTACTTGGACCTTGCAACATTACTTTATTTGATAATTCTAAAATTCTAAAACGAAAGTAGCGTAAGTTACTCCTTATTACATCAGGTATCTGCCAGTGCAAGTCCCGTCAAAATCAGTAAAGCCGTTCCAGATATTATCCGCAACAAATAGACAGACAGACAAAAAATTAAAAAAAAATATTTTGGTATATGTAACTTGTATACATACAGATGCATTTAGTAAAAAGCGGTTATTCTAATATTACAAACAGTCACTCCAATTTTATTTATCTGTATAGATAAATATCAACAAACATTTTTATTGTTATATTAGCTCTGTAAGTTCTTTAAGATGTAGGCAGCGAGTACTGTATGGCAAATATCTCTCAAATAATATACGGTGTTAATGTATATTCATAACTTTGTAATAATATTGACACACAACTGTTCATAACAATTTTCTTGACATAGGAAGCTTTAATAAAGTTGTCATTTTTTATGTATTTGTCATTGTTATTATGGATGCACGCCAGTTTCGTTACAGGATAGACAGAGAGAACCAAGTGCCAAATATATCATCTTACAGAACTGATGAGCTTCTTCTATGTATATTGAAATATGTACCTACATATATGTATTTTATGCATTTACTTTCAAAAGTTGTTAAATTTTTTCATTGTGCTTGTGACTTAATACATAATATATAGCGAAAGGTACTTTATTCTAAACGGATGTCTCAAGATGTTTTTCGTCTTTTACTAAATAATGGAAAGTTATTCTTAAAGCAGATAGGAACTTAACAATATCCACGTATTATAAGGTTCAATTATGCATGTCTATCTTTGGCATGATCTTATCGTTTTCAGTTCATAGTTAGCCAAGTGCAGTGTTGGGAAATGTCCAAGGTTTTATTAAGCCTTTTTTCGTAACTGTAGTTCACTTTTCAACACCTATTGCCGCGTCACGCTTTGATGGACAACGCAAATGATGTTCTGATAAGAAATTCCTGTTTCATTTATGTAGATGTAAATAATTTAAATACTCAAATGCTTTGTACTGTTTCGCTCGCATTGTTTTAGGAATGTATGTCATGTATCTCCGTTTTTTTTATTGTTTCATACTTCGCAACTTTTCAATAATGTTGTTCTTTGATCCTTTATAAAAATTGGAAAGTACGGTTAAAGAATAAGTCTTTTATTAATTTCACTTTTATTACATTACGTTACATATAATGTAATGTAATGTGAACGTTTAAAATACACCCAATTAAACGTTTAAAGTACTCATAATATGTCTAATTAACGTTACATATACAATTTATATACACGGTTAATTTCAAATATTGCTAGGAATATATGAACATATGAGGAAATACATGAATCAGAGTATTTATATGTAATTATCTGCGTTATAGAGTGTAATTTGCACTGAGTAAATGTTATTGCAGCATTTAAGATGGCTAGTTGAAAGAACGCGTTATTAAACAAACATCCAGTTCCAACAACATTTCACTTTAGTATATTAGTAGGCCAGCGATTAAAATAAAAAAAAAAACATGATAAAGTGTGGTAAGATTACACGAAACCTGGTACGTATTAAATCAGTGGAATAATACATTATAAGAGTAAGTTAGCATAACCGATTGTAGTAGTTTAATAATATATGCAAGTTGAGTATAACCGATTAAAGCTCTCGGTAAAAGGAGCGTAGATCGCCCTCCTACCAGATGGTATGACGTACTGAAGGAGACAGCGGGAAGCTGGTGGACTCAGAAGGCCTAGGACCGGATGGAGTGGCGCCGATTAGGGAAGGCCTATGTCCAGCAGTGAACATCAAGAGGCTGACAATCATGATAAGTTTAACCTGGGTTTATAGAATGCGATTATAAGATGAGTTTGGATGAAAATACGAAAAAATCTTTTCAAATTATCCGATCCAATTTTCTGTTACTATTGAGCTAAATTATCAACAGGATCTTCATCATTACCATCAACATCACAATAGATTAGATAGATATATTGATATAAATTATCGAAGGGACCTTTATCATCATCACCCTCATTACCATCATCACCACCATCACAATTATTATCAACTCTTTCATTATTTCGCTATTGGAAAATGTTCTCCTCTTAAAGTGATGCGAGCGTATTCTGCCATGGTAGCCAATTGGCAGAGTCCACATACCTTAGAAAACATTATGGAGGAATTCAAGGTGTATAGGTCTCCTCATGATGTTTACCTTCACCGTTATTAAAAGTGCTATTTAATCTTTAAAAAATATGTACTCTTAATTTAGTAAAATTAGAGTTGGGCGCCGATATTTGAACCGTACTCTGCCGGATTCGGAGGATGAAATCTGAGTCACTACGATATCAGTGCTGTTTCTTATATTAAAAACTATTTAAAGTTAATTATTTGTTCATCATTGTCTTAATATGATATTATTTACCTCAAATTTCTATTATTACCTAAGTCGCCCTTTATTAATAACAATGGAAAATTAATATTTACGAAGTTCTGACAATGACATAATTTTTATCTTGCAAAGGGTTTAAAGTTAAAAGTTTCTGTGAACATGCCACAAATTATATTACGATAGTAAAAAATGGTCTGTGAATAACGTTCATGAATGGTAATTAAATTAATGCACACAATGGTGCCATGTAATAAGTTAGCGTAAATTAGTTTCTCAATATTTACAATCTATGCAAAAACATCTATTATGTACATTGTGTCTGCCAAGCCGAAGTTGGCTACCGTGGCGCTATGGCCTTAACCCTTTTTATAATACGAGATCCATGTTGAACAGTGGAACGATAAAAGGGTTAGGCTATCTTATATAAAACGAGGTAGAGCCTTTGCATATAATGTTAAACATATATAGATGCTCATATGGACAATTTTCTATATCCATATTTAAAAAAAACTTGTGCTCATCACATAAACATTTGTTCTGATTGGAAACCGAACCTACAGTCCGCGGGCTCAACAGTCCGGGTCACCACAGCTCTTATGGCAATAATGTTTTAGAATGACCACTTCTCACAAAAATTCTCCAATTTGTGGCTGTACATCTATAGATGACTACATTAATCATGCAGATGTACAACCGGTAAGCATCGAACTTGGAACTTCGCCTTGACTTCCTCGACATCCCAGCACGACAACCCTTGTACCAAATGAAACCGCAAAATACATATGTCGATATTTTTAGTACCGTGTTTTTTTTCACTGAACTAGATTACAACATAATAGGCATTTAATATGAAAACAATTTAGTAATTTACATATATATATTTATATATGTACATAAATAATTAATTAAGATAAAATTGTGCGTAATTGATGAATACTGTCTAATCTTTCCTGCAGAAATAATTCCTCGTATTACAATATCCAATTAAAAATAAGAATGTTCAGTGTTAATTACAATATATATATATGTAGCTAGAAACCTAACAAAATTTATTATCAGTTGCAAAAATTGTTTAAAACATTGCATGGATGTACGTGAGCATGTTCGATTTGGTAATAATATTGCATTGAACAAATGGATTCTGAGGTTCATTGTGGCACTGTACTAATAGGTCGTACGGTGAATGCCGCGCTGATCACGCGGTGGAAAATGACTCTTAAGCCTCCTAACTCATTGGAACTATATATCTGGGGTTTATCATTTGAGGTTTTCTCAGAGAACCGTGACATGAGGTTCTTCAAGAAAAGCGCAAAGAGAGCTTTCCTTCAAAGCCGACAATGCATTGGGCATTTCGGGTGTTGCAAATGTCCATAGGCAGCGGTGACCACTTAGTATCAGGTGGCTCGTCTGTCTGATTGCTGGGCTCAAAATATTGGCCAGACAAGAAGACCCTATGAAACTTCTTATTTTAGTAACTACAAATTAAAAATTTTAGAGATTTCAGAGCAACATCATTAACATTAAATTATAACAACGACGAAAACTACATACAAAAGACAAAAAGCAAATAATAAATTGATAAATATCGAAGCTTAAATTAACTTCAGTATTTATGCTAACTACGGTTTCTAACACCGACATGAATATTGGTTTAATGTAAGCACAGCCTAACATAGTTTACTGAGGCGTGTACGTTCGCAGGCTAAAGGCTATTCTCCATTTTTAGAAGATTTCAGATAATGATACACAGTAGAACACAGGCGTACATTACTGAGGTCGTGTTCGATACGAGAGATTACATTTAGCGCGGCGGGATTTACTGTTAGCCAATATAAACTGCATAATGTTTGTTGTTGTGGGTGTATAATGAATGTTTAACTTTGTGGTGGCACTGGACATATTCATTATATTGAACTATACTGTCTTAATATGTACAAACAGTACATTTAAAGTCAATTTATTACATGTAAAGGCAATTTAATTGTTACGCCGCATAATGTATGTATCTGGGCGTAAGCAATTGTTATTTTGAAGGATAATTTTGATCTTTAGTATTTATGTGAAAGATTATGATAATGTTCTTCCATATATTTGGGTTCCAAAGTATTATAAACTCGTTCGTTTATCAATCCGACTGAGACAAATATTTCGACGTAACATTTAAGTAAAATTTTGTGTTTTAGAATGATTCGTGCGATAACGTTAATGTCCCTAAAAACATTGGCGCTCACAAACATTTCTACATTTGAATCTTCTAAGAAGACATAAAAGCCTTTCACACGACCTTTCCAGTACAATGGGGGAATACGTGGAACAAAACTATAGATAATTGGACGAAAGTTTCCTTCATAGTGTTCCTGCATTGTGAGCTGTTCTGGAATATTTGAATATGGTACATTTATATTTGATTGATAGGTTTTACATATAACACAACATTACGCTTGTAATCCCCGAAGGTGTAGGTAGAGGAGTGTAGTACACTCCCACGTTTCACCAGTTACGTTTTACGTCCCATAGAATAGTTGGTGCGTCTATTGTCGTAAGCCGGGTATAATTCTAGACTCCGAGCAACATCTAGAAGTTTCCAACAAAAAAATCAAGTTATAAAATCCAAAAGTACCGGCATGGGATTCAAATCCAGGACCTCTCGAACAGCAGTGGCGCTAAGCAAACAACGACCAACGAGGCAGTCAAGTCTTACATATACATACATATATTATTTTCATGTATATGTTACTGGTGAATCGTGGGAGTGTACTACACTCCTCTGCCTACCCCTTCGGGGAT
>DWFV01000257.1:0-15808 GCA_018246775.1 Parelbella machaon machaon
CCTCTTCGTCCGTTCAACCGTTTCCAACAAATTACCTCACAATATATTTTGTAAGGCAACAAATCATCTAGCTGAAGCCGAAAAAATGTAAAAGCCGTGCAATTGTTCGGGCGATAAATAAAAATTGTTCTAAAAACACCTCAGCGATTTTAATATTTTTATCCTCGATAAGGGGAAGCATAAATATTTTTTGAATGTTTGATCACTTCTCCAATTTTGAAACTGTATAGAAATGGTGTCTCTATGATGTATGATTCAAATGTTGTACCTTCTGATTACAATTAAATTCGAGTATAAGAATTTAGAACAAACATGAATATTTTAATTTAACAAACGACTATTTTTCGTCATTTTTATAAATCGTATACATACGATCTTGTTACGAGCGTCAAATAATCTGCTCTAAAATTCATAAATATTTGATAGCTCTTGGAACTATCAACGTTTAGATCATAAAAAAAATTAAGTTACTAGTTATATACCATTAAGAAATTGTATATAAGGTAAATACGAGAAAGTACCTATGTAAATAATATTCTAAGCTGGTAATTCAAAATATATAGCTCAATAAGAAAAAGTTTTCCGGTTACACACATGATTTTAATTAAAATAAAGTAATTTTTAAATCCTTTACTCATAAAACAAGAAGAGGGTACGAACGCAACAACAAAGTATCCGTACAAATTGTAACACCTGACAAAACGGGAAGAATTTTATTAGCGACGACCGAATGTTCGGCAACGGCTAAATGCACCGCAACTCGGTGCCAACGCCGCTGGAAACGATTTCCGTTCCGTTACGGCCATTTAAATTTAATCCTGTTGTTTTGATCTCATATTCACAATGTGATGAATTGTGTGACTCGCGTGCAAATTTCATAAGTTATTTTGTTTCATTCTCACCTTTAAATTAGATGAAATTTTATTAACAAGACCAAATGTTTTAAATTATCAATATAACAACACGCTTGTATTTCTCCGAAGGGGTAGGCATAGAAGTGTACACTCTTACGATAACGTTATTTGTAGTTAAAATTTTCATTGAAATATATATGTATGTGCTTTAAGAAAAATGGCAATACAATGTCGAAGTCTCCACTATATCGAGAAAACATTTTCAGTAGAAAAATCTCCACATAACAGTATTAGTAATGCGATACCGGAACGCGGAGTCAAAGCGCAGTCTTCAGCCAGCCTTGCACATTTGTTTGAACAGGAACACACGGGAGCAAATATTTAACGTTACATAGAAAACCGGTTATTTGCGTCCCGTACCCGGAGACATCTCGGCGCAAATACACCTAATGTGATCTAGGATGATGCTTTAATTAAGCAGAGTGTGTTTGGCTTCCATAAGTGTTTTATTGGGTTTGTTATGTTTATGAATGCGATAAATTGTTGGTTTATGGACTTAATTTTAAACATTCCTATGATGGAGATTAAGAGATTAGGATTTGATAATAGCGAGAATTTAAAAAAATAATTCTATAACAGCGTCATTAGTTGCAATTAGTCGTACACACAAAAGGAGCCTCGTAATACTTGTGCATCCTAAGTATTGAGTGCTGTATTCCATTACGGGACGTGTGATGATAACTGGTGAATCGTGGCAGTGTACTACACTCATTTGCCTACTCCTTCTGGATGATATATATATATGTAATGTTATGTTTGTTTGTATCGAGTGCATTGTGTTTCAGTAATCCAGTATCTACATTACTAATACGATGTCGAAAAAAATCATTAAATATTTTTCATCAGTTTTCGATTTCAAAGTGGGTATCTATTTACCTGTGTATCACTTATGCAAAACATGACAAACAAACTGATATAATCTTATATGAACACAATTTTGCCATCAATGTCATCAATACTTTTATAGTTCCACTTTTGGGCATGGGTCTCTTCTCATAATAGTAATGATATATTGGGAATATTGATAAAAGTTAAGACCTTACTTTGCCCCGTCTGCCAATAGCGAGTTATTAGTGCCAATTTCAGTAGTACTTGCGTAACAATTTAATACAGTTCAGTCCAATATGGAACAATAGTTTCATTTCCAAAGCATACCTCGAACCTCCCTATTAATCATCCCCAATGTACACTTGCATTTGTAACACTCAAACATTTCAGCACAACACGCAAACTAGGGAAATTTGAAACGCATTCGAGCGTAAAGTCGACCAAAAATTAAATTTCAATTATATTTCCAGTGCCAATATAAACATGGCGTGTCATGATCCATTGAATATTTGGTAGTTAATTACACGATACTACACGGTTTTGTTTATTTTTCGTTTCATGCAAGTGGATGGGGTAGTAAATTTTGTGTTGCGAAAAAGCTATAATATTTGTCACAGGAAATACCCTCTATTTACCCTATTGCTATCCGGTCAAAGGGAACTCATTGATTCCCTTAGAAGGGCGCACACCCTTTGATATTTGTGTACCTCGGGTCCCGTAGTAAACAACGCTTATTTAATATTTGCTTACCCAGTACCACTTCACATATACGGCATTGGGTATTCGGTAATGAAGTTTTGGTCAGTCTGAACTATCAAATGTGAATAGACGAGACGGACTTCACCCCGTCCCTTAATAATTATGCGATCTCGCTTTATTAAAAGTTGAGGCAGTGGAATCTCAGTTGAGTAGCTAAACTAGTTTTCAAAGTTTAATCAAAGTTAATTTTAGTCTATTTTAGTTTGTAGGGACTATGTAACCAATGTCGGAAAAGATTAAAAGCATTTTTAATTTTAATTTTAAAAATTTCATAACGCTCATGTTGATAACATTTTTTGATTTCCTTGCTTAGCTACTACGGCAAATATATCTCTTCGAAGGCTATCTGCATAACAAATTATTTTAGACTCCAAATTTTCCTGTTAAAAAACGACGTTGTTAGCGAACTTATATCAGCAAAGACAAGACGCAGCAGAGTGGGCTCTCCGATAGGAATATTTTAAATATTTTCAGATGAGCACTCGTTCAATGGGAGGTCGGATCGTCTCCGCCGCTGGAATTCATTACCCTGGAAATTTGTTTGGGATATGAAATTCCTAAGACGCCATTTTGGAACGATTGGGGTTACACTGGAGTGGGCAGTTTTTGATGCGGCATTTTAAGCTCCCGATAAATTTGATCAAATTCAGTGTCAAATTGTTTAGAGAGATATTCCAGGGTATTATTGAGTTTAGGGTATAAATTGTGATGTTTCTCGAGAAGCTTAACTTTTTCTAATTATCGACATACCTAATTATTGACACACCTACCGACCATATTAATTTTAAAATTAACTATTTTTTCACTAATCTATATCAAACACCAATAACTCCGTGTCAAAATTCTAGGCGGGATATGTGAGTTAAGTGTCCGTCCCACGGAGATAGGTGTCAAGTAAAAGGAAGCGAGCTAAGTTTACGTCCGGTCGGAAATCGAATCTAGGCATCACTCACAGCCGGAGTAAGTTTCGGTCCATTTTAATTAAACTGAACTCAGTATCCTACTTATATAGAACGTTTTACGTCTCCACGCCCATTTGTTGCGAGCAAAATTTAAATATTTTACACTTGAATGGAACCTTTTCGATCGTTACCTTAGGCGTTTTAATGCCCTGCCGCTGCCTCCGAGCCATTACTCCAACTTCAATTAGATGATATCTGACGTTTATAGTTCTTTATGCATTCAAGGAGCCAGATTATGCTTTTACAGTGCCAGATAATGCCATTTAACGGCGGTCCGATCATTATGCCAGTTTCACGGCGGTAATGAAAATTTTGCGCAGGTTTTACGATGAAGTATAAAGGTACTGCGCTTGGACCACTTTTTCTGTACAGGTGTTAATTTGAAATGAGCATCATTAAGGGGTGAAGTTATTATGATAACATAGATAAATTTTACAGTTTTACCAATGGGATGAGTTATCATTAAACTTCGTAAATATAAAATGGTTTTTTCTTGAATAGACGTAGCAAATGGAAAGTTAGTCTATCTGATGCCATTTGTTCCTTGCAACTTATTGTTATTTGTGCCTAGCTAAATTCTATAAGATCAACCACAGATTATTATTATCCAGGACCACAAAGTCAAAATGCATCGAGTATTTATGTACTCACTATAAGCTTTTACGCAGAACGTAATGCCTTTAAAAATTACTTACTACTATGTAAATTACAACATTAATTATTTTAACTTGTTTGTGTGGCAATCTGGATAAGGATAGTCCCGTATTCAACAATGGAGCGATAAGATAGCTTATGATGATAATTATTTAATAGCATCTTATAATCAAGTAGCAAATAATCCTAACAGGGACTGTACTGCAACTAATTAATAATATGACACTTGGTTTAATTAAATGAAGGAACATATGTAGGTATATATTTATATAAATTCCCGGTAGTCAAGATGGAGAAAGAATTTAATGTTAACTTTTAATATAATCACTATTTATTGATTGTATACGTTTAATGGCGTATGATTATCACACGACTATACTCTGCCTCTGAAGTGGTTTCATTTGGTTTCGCAGTAGACTGTCAGAACAAGCTAACGTTTGTATCGAATATTCTTCGTTTGAATTGGTTTTATTAATATAATTTAGTGAACTAATAATTAGGTTTATATGAGATACTGCCATACATTTCACTTCCACCAGTACTAAAGACAACTGAGAAACAGCTGCGACAACTGAGAAACAGGAAATCCGAAACGCCCCTGCATCTTGCATTACAAATGGAGCAATCGGCGATCGTTCATCCCTTCAGTCGGGGTGTTTACTTCCATTTTATGCAACGTCGACTTCAACTCTGGAACTTTATATGCGAACATCTAATGGCAATGAATGAGATGAATAATTTTATTTTCATTGCAATATGTAAAGGATTTCAACTAAAAATAGGATAGTAGGATAATGTTTAAAGATATCGTGACAAAATAGCACTAGGCTTTAGAATATTAAATTGATGGAGATGTATGCGATGACACCAAGTATTTTATATGTATGTAGGTAATATATTTTATAGGACGTTCAACTGTAGCGATGGTCAAACGAATAAGGATTTGGCATTGATAAATATATCATATGATTGATCAAGCAGATAACCTTAACCGAACACCTCATACAGGACTAAAGATGTTTGAAGACTAAGTTATACATCACACACACACACTCGAAATTCAAACTCCTACTAAAACCACGTCTTTTACTGACAATTATTAGGCATACTAATTGAAATAAGACAAGTCATATTTGCTAACAATTTATCAAAAACTTTATTATTTTATTCAAAGTAATCAAATATTAAAAGGAAATGAAAACCATTAATTATTAATGTTATATACACGCCTGCATTCCCCGAAAGGGTGGGCAGATGAGTGGTAGTTAACTTCCACGATCCACCTATTATGTTCTGTTTCACCGCGGACTAGGCAGTAGGCTTACTGCCACACACCGGGCTCGAATGTAGACACCGAGCTTCTATTAAGAATTCTTAATTACGAAAGACCTATAGTATGCAAATGATATAAAATTTCCGGTAACAGGAGCATAAGTCATCCTCTTACCAGATGGTCTGACGACCTGAAGAAGACAGCGGGAAGCTGCTGGATTTGGAAGGACCAGAACCGGATGGAGTGGCGGCGATTAGAAAGGCATAAGTCCAGCAGTGGACATCGAGAGGCTGACGATGATGATAATGATAGTATGTAACCCGAGGCTCAAATCTAGGACTTCTCGATCAGCACTCCCACTTTCTTGTTTTGGCTTACGAGGCAGTCATTAATAAATAAGCTTTTGCTCATCTCATTTAGAACGACGACTTGCATTTAATAGCAGACAATCAAAGAGTTATTGTTGATGAAGATGAATCAAATTGAAGACCCCACACGAGTGATAATTGACAAATTTATAACCCATACAGTGATTACGAGATGCGCGGATTTATGATTCAACTCGCTGTTCGCTCGGCGCATGCCAATGAGTTTCATTATATCCCCGTTTGCACGTACACTTCGGGCAGATAGCACGTTGTCTCATCGGAAGCTACAAGAAACGAAATTACTAGCTAGCAGTATGAGTAAACAGATAAAATTTTTTTAAAGTCGTAATTCTAACTTGTTACTGCTAACAGCTCAAGTCAATGATATCATTGCGAAAAGCAACAAGATATATTGCTCTTAAATTGTATTAAGAGTATAATACATCGATTAATATTACGAAATACTTAAATGTTAATGTAATATTGATTTTACTGTAGATAAAATTATTAGAGATTAAACCACGCATACATATAAATCCATTTCCCTAATTAAGAATTCTAGGTACGTTAAGATAAAGAAAACAATGTAACAGAAAAAATTATAGCCACGTAAACGCACTTTCATTTTAAAGACATTCAAGCTATCCACATAAAAACGCAAAAACACTGGCAACTGCTGGGACAATTTTGAGAGCGTTTAGTGTTTTATATGCCAAAGGGATTTATGTTATTACCGTCCATATTTCTGTGGACTGAAGCCGCTGAGAGGTCACGAAATCTTGCTGAAAGCTGTTGTCTCTTTTTGTTCTAGAGCGTCGTCCCTCTCTGTTGCATGCTTGGTTTTAAAACGATGAATATTACCGGGTACAATATTCTTGGCACGTACTAGGGTGCGCGGCGCGGCCGTTCATGAACTCTGATCTCTAACTGGAGGATGTAACGTTAACAATGAAAAAATTTGGCCCGCTAAGGTGGAAGAGTTGTGATGACAACTCCGCGAAAACTTCCTAATCAGTTGTAACAAATTTATGTCGCGAGCGTGCTTGAGTGTACCGCGGGATACGCCTTTGCGATGTGAGAAATTGTTTCCAAGGCGAACTGTTTTCCTAGCAATATTATTATTACCATTTTAAATATTCAGTATTCCCTGAAACCTCAGTAATGTTCCTTTCAGATTGACCTGTACTGGCATAGAGAGTTTTAAAAATTTAATTGTATCATACATGTAAAGGATTAAATTTGCGAGATTTTATACACACGGGTATTCATGTATGATGCCACCTATCTGTATCAGTTAAAATAAATGACCTTATTTCAAGATCATTACAAAACACTAATGTGTCAAAAATTTCAAATATCAACGTATTACGTCAGAATGTATTACGTCGTTACGGAATTTCACATCCGACAACTTCCCCGCGAACCGTCTCCCATGGAAACATTGTTAAACGCGAACGTTGTTACAAAGAACCATGTGCGATGTTTCATTGAACTTGTTTTGATTCTTCTGACGTTAATTTGACGCTCGGAATCCATTTTCGCTTAACTCACTTACGATTATTAGTAGGTAATTATTGTCTAACTTTTATTAACAAAATTTTTGGACATCTGCTCATTAAATATATTATATTCGTTTGCTTCTTAGGTATATTATTTAATGTTACTGAAATAATTTGAAGTAAAATGACAAAGTGTTTGTTTTATAATAATAAACATAATATTTCTACATTGATTGTAAAAATCGGAAATACCTTATTTTCTATAGTATTTTCATTTACATCTTCAAAACAGGTAGTCAATAGGGCAAGCGACTTACACAAAAAATCCAACAAATGAATAAAGCATAACATCATGCGTGTAATTCCTGGAGGGGTAGGCAGAGGAGAGTAGTGCACTCCCACCTTTCACCAGTTACGTTTAAGTCCCCCAACGGAATTGATGGTGAGCCTACTGATTCAATTTTTGACTGATTTATTAAAATTTTTCATACATGTATATGAGCTATTTAATTCTTATTTATTTTGATCAAATAATAAACTATTAATAGCAGCCTTTGCAAAGAGTTTTCAAAGTATCAAGTTAAGTTTTCAATAATTGGTATTAAACTTGAAAAGTAGAGAATGCCGATACTCTAAGGAATATTATAAAGAGCTTATATTCTGAGAATGTAATAAGAATATTATTCAGAACAACAATACCGGATACTTAACAAGATAAATCATTTAATATTCGTCAGCAAAACTTCTACCTGTTTTGTTATTAAAAGATTATTTAAAAAGATATTCAATATGATGATGACGATGATCATGATATTCAAGTTAGAACAATATAACTCTACCTTAGTATACCTAGCCGAATATTAAACCTAAGGTTAATATTATGTATTTTTGGTATGAAACATCGCTCTCCATCATCAACGTCAGCCTCTAGATGTCCACTGCAGAACATAGGCCTCCCCTAATCAGCGCCACTCCTTCCGGTCCAAGGTCTTCTGAATCCATAACTATAACGAAAAATATTACATGTGTAGTAAATCTACACATGTAATATATATATTTTTTAATCTACACACCTCATTATTCAATAATCTTAAGGTGTGTTAAGTCTGCCAACTTATATTTCGCCAGTGTGATAGACTGCGGCCTCAACTTTGTCGTCTGACTGGGATTCATGTCTACCCGCCAATTGATAATATATTTGATACACATTTATAAAAACACCCACCATCGTTCAGGTAAACGTTATTTATGTGAATGTCTGCAGATACCATAGTAATAGTGCAGAATACTTTGAATTAATGCATTCTGACTTCCATACATTTCAGATCTAATCATAAAGCTGTTCCGTAAAAAAGAGCGTAATAATACCTTAATCTCATGAAACGCTACCGTCACTAAAAATGAATAAGAAAAATGTTCCACAAACTTTGCCAAAAACTTCTTTGAAACAAATATGGATTAAAATGCACATCACTAAAGTCAATGGGGCGAATGCGGAACAAATAAACAAACAGATAAACGTTTAATCCTATCGGGTCTCTACAAAGGAGAGTTTTAAAATCGCCAAACTGCTTGCAAACTCATGCAAAACAAAGTTCTGCAGCAGAAGTCTTTAGAATGCCATTCTGTTTAGTTTTCGCATTTCTTAATACAACCTAATGTCGCGGTGCAAGCGATAAGCGGAAATAAGGAAAAGAGATTGTGATAATTACCGAAGCTTACATTTTTGCAATACCTACTATTTTTATTTAGCTAGTTCGGTTACATCATGTTCTTCTTACTTGAAATCCCTAGTAGTGACGTACCTAGTAGTACCGTTCCTAGTAGTATCGTTCCTTGCAGTACCTAAACGTAACTAGTGAAAGGTGGGAGTGCTCTACACTCCTCTGCCTACCACTTCGACGATTGTAGGCGTGATGTAACGTTTGATCTTAATTATTATTGCACCTTATTTGGTCTTCAATCTTCAATGCTATTCAAATATCCGTTATTCCATGCCCGTTTAATGATCGCAAACCTTTAAACCATATTGTAACAAACGAAGTTTTCGGAGAAAATTTAAATCAGTGAATTTCTTGGCTTAGCAACAGAAGATGCCGAATTGACACAAGAGCACAGTAGTACTAGTATGCAAAAGAGATGCAAGTACAGACTTAATAAGTATCTTTTCTATAATCTAACTATTCAACGCCTAGAGTACAAACATTACCAACATAAATTTTTTTCACATGCTTCTATTTGTCCAAATTAAAAAAGAAATTTAGACTCGCCTATTAAAATTGTAACGTTTTGTTGCCGTTTCTATCGAGTTCTTTTATTAAAATTGTTCCACAATAATATTTATTTGTAGTAAGTAATTATGTAACCTAATCCACTGTTTCCTTTGACTTGTACCAAACAAAACATCGAGCAGGGATGAAAGAAAGTGCACCTTGCGAGCGCGGAGTCAATTTGCGAATGAAGTTCGCTCGTCGGTTTGCTTCACTGACAAAATTGTAGTAAGTTTTATTTTAAGTCGTTAGCAACTTTTACTTGTATATCTATAGAGTATTGACCAAATATCAGTGTGTAGATACATATTTCATATTTTTCAATTACAATATCAATTCCATGTGTTATTTTTATTTTTTTAAACCAATACAATTTTGAGTAAAATAACGTGAAAAAATACAGGACGTATTTTATTTAAAATATACGTAGATAAAATTAAAATAAGTCCCGTATTTATTATATTTTTAATTTTTTTTTTATAAATTACAACAAAATACATCAAATTTTACAATATTTGCACATTTTAATCATTAACGAACACTGTGACACAAACATAAAGAGATACCGAGAACTTGAAAAAGCAACCTGCACATATTGATTCGCTCCGAGCCTCAGCGACGAAGTTGCCTAGCTACTCAATAAAAAAAGAAAGATATAAAACTAAAACTACGTATATTGATATTGAATTTGAAGATACAAAGTGACAAATATAAGAATCTCACTGACATAAAAGAATATATAGAATTGTGAGTGAGTGAGTTAAAGGAATATATAAAAACAAGTAAACGTAACACTTGACAACAATCTAAAAGCCTAATGTCTAATATAAACGACATGATATTCGTCGCAGACTTTCGGCGAACACCCATCCATCTTCGTTACCAGCGGGTAAAGCCTGCTTCAGCTGTATGAGAAAGCAATTTGCCACCCAAGATACACATTTAGAGATCTAAAGTAAACCTTAAGTTCAAAAGGTTAGGTGAAATTTGTTTACGGTGAAAATATTCTATGAATATGTAGTGTGCCTCGGAGATAATAATGTTATGTTTGTAGAGAAAGGCATTTTTACTTTTGCTTTTTTATTCATAAAATGTTGCCAAATCGCGCGCACTCGTGCTAGCAAACAATTTTTTTTAAATTAGAAATCATTAACAAGAAAATGAAAACAAAATTTAATTCTACAATTCTTTGTGTCGAAGTAGACTTTTATATAAAGGAAACATCTAAATAAAATGTATTGATGAGAAGATAATTCTAATAATTGGACAAAAATAAGATTATTAAAAGATATCGTTTGATATATATAACTTTGAATTAAGGAAGAGACGTCTGAAGACTCGATATTAAAAGTTTGTTGATAGAATTACTTATGACTGTGTCGTCAAGATAAATATACCGAGGCTCCGTCCAAGTTTGTCTATTTCACAAAGTTTCGGCGAAATATTATAAAGCATTTTGGAGTTTTCGTGCGACCCAAAGGTGACAGGTAAGATATAAATCGATTTACAGATACCCACTTAAAAAGATTTTTAGATAAGTTATTTTGAGTGAGTAAGATATTTTGGAAAGAAACCAGTGCGTATCATATTTATGGCTTTTATTATAGCTAGCTGATACCTGCGACTTCGTCTGCGTTTTTTATTGTATTTACAATCTATTTTATGTGCAGAGAAAAACCATCGAAAATATCGTAAGCAAAGATATAATCAGGTTTCAACAATTCTATGTTATTCGTTTCACTGTTTGTAGCTATAATATATACACATTTTATTTATATAGATACATAATGTACTTATTGCTCCATTCTCTAAGCACATTATTTAAATTTATAATTAGGAATTAAGTTCCTAATTAAATGTATTTTTTGTGAATTATTTCTATTTGTTTTGATGTAAATAAAAAAGTTGGTGCGACTTGATATTTAAGTTTTATGAATATTTGTTAACAGGAAACTCAAAACAAATTTTCTTATGGAAGAAACTTATGAACTCCAAATACCAACACGACCCTACGACCTTGCCTTACGACCACACTGTGTAAGTTTTACAAAGCGTATTTATCACGACGCAGTTTTTCATAGAAACAATCCTCTTAGGGCACAAACTTTTCTTTTCAATTCATTTATAGACAAGAAAATTCTTATGAAACAGATGTCATTATTCATTATCTTATATTTTTCCATATTGCCATACTGCCATATGCCATAATGGGTCGGTCAAGAAACATAAGCCCTCTCTGGAGAGGTGGAAATGAAATTCATGTCCAATCTCTTTGGAGATTTATTTAAACAGTGGATCAAATTCTAAATTTAAAATAACATACAGGTACCCAAACACGGTATAAAAATTCTGTATATGAATTACTAAACTCCTGCCATTCAAAAATGGATGAAACAATTGAAAAGCGTAACACGTAGTATATTTTTAAGACAACGATAACAGAAAACTAAATAGTTCAAAAATAAAATGCAAAACTCTTAATGTAATTAATGTGACTTCAAAGTGTGGCAGGGAGCGAACAACGAACTGCGAAATACAAACAGGAACAGCAAATCCTACAGTAAATTACACCACGAGCCAGTTCACGAGTGCTGGAGCTATTTGTTCGGATGCAATCTCCTCTCCCGTATATGATTAAAACACTGCATAGGACACGATTCCTATGGGAAATTATCGAGGCGGACGCACTGCATAATTAGCAGTAGCAAAGGCGTTCGGATGACGGGCTTATTCCGTCGTTCGTCACGTGGCGCAGAGGTGACTCGAAGAGTTTCATTAATTTATTTGATGAAATAAAATTTACTGCAATATATATCAAATATTCAGTGATAAAATGTCCAAAAACACAAACTAAAATGATTCTTATAAAAGTTATTGGGATGGAATGAATGAATTCGAAATTTCCCAGTCAGTGAGTTCGCAATAAATAAACAAAAACATTTTCATTAGAACGTATCGTATTTAATCGTTTCTTTATAAATTTATGAATGTTTATAACAACATGTAACGACGTAAACAAATATTGATAAAGCTTTTCACATCATCCGTGTGGGATTTCATCACGTCCTTCATTTGGTATTCATTAAAATGCTAATTTCACAACATCTAACACATTTCAATATAGAGTACCTATCAAATCATTATACATTACACAGTTAAAATATATCAATGCGATTACATGGAAAAGGTTAGAGGGCTCGTTAGTATATTTGGTAGAATAAAAAGTATTTTAACATCTCGAGTTCTCTTTTCAGTCTTTTATAAATGATGCTCAGAGGACATTCCATACAAATAAGTATAAAGCAAAGCGTACAGCAATAAAACAGTCGTGACTTTACATATTTCCCGTATGCGTCTCTTCAATTATATTGGAGTTGCAAATATGGCTGCCACTTTGTAGAATTCAAAATTAATTTTGCATTTTTATGAGCGGGTTTTCCGGGGAATACACGTTAGGAAAGAGACCGCTTAATGTGTATGTAAGAGGATTGTTCTACTGAGACCCGGCGTCTTATAAGCGTTATAGGAAAATATATTAGTAGTACGTTGATGACTTTTAAAAGTGGTTATAAAGTCATTTTACAAGTTGACAATAGATAAAACGTAACGTCACGCCTATAATCTCCGAAGAGGTAGGTAGAGGAGTGTAGTACATTCCCACATTTTGCCAGTTACGTTTACGTCCCATGGAATAGGCGACGAGTCTTTTGCCATACACCGGGCACAGATCCGGACTTCGACTCACAACTAGAAATGCTAAATTAGAAAAATCATATAGTACCCGACCCGGGATTTGAACGCAGGACATCCCGATTAGCAATCGCGCTTGTAACCATCCGACCAACGAGGTAGTCTGGCTTGATAATTTCAGAAATAAATTATTAAACTTGACAGCGATCTGTGATCTATTAGCGTCGAATGTGACGTCTAAATATATGTATTTTTTATACAATACCTAATTATAAGACGCTTTATGAAAGTTATAGCACATCAACCATTATATTGTTTTTCCGAATCTCTATTCAGAATGACAAGGGCTAAAGTAATAGTCTGCCATGTTTCAACTTAGGGAAATCGTAGAATGAATCTGAATCCTAAGCCAATAGGCTGTCAATGCTTCATTATAGGCAAAGAAACATTAAGAAACATAATGTCTATTACGAAAAATTTATTTATCGTTTGTCGCTTACTGTTTTTAGTGGGACAAGTGGCGATGTGTGGTGTCTGCTGTGTCATGTACGTCCCTCTTGTTAGGTCCTTTTATTTGTCCTCCCGGATATTCATGCGAACAGAAATACACTTAAAGGGATATTAAATTTTATGTAGTTAACTTCGGACGTTCGAGCAAATGAGTGCTTTCTTAAACAAACTTTCCAGCGATTTTTTCATTTTGCTCGCTATATTGTTGTATCAAAGGAAATGTTAATACTTTATCCTTATCATAAATTTAGATATGCTTTAACGAATACAATATGCACATAGTTAACACCTGCATTATCTACTGAAAACTGTATATTACAAACAATGCCAAAAGTACCACAAAACGTACAGAATTACGAATTATCCAAATCACAATGATAGGATTTCAAGAAACGCAATTCCAAGAGAAAAAGCAAGAAATACCAACGAAGCAAATTCCGTTTCTAATCAATCAGGAATAATGAAATCTAATGATTGGAATAATACTGACAAGGGAATGGAAGGGATCATCAAGGAATATTAAAATTGGCATGTCCAACCCAGCTGTCTATAATGAAAGCCTCCAATTTGGCCGCGTCAACGAAGATGATTAAAAACGGTCTGTTATCACAATGCTACCATTAGTGTGGCGTTGAAAGACACTAGATTTACACTTGACGATGTAGAAATCGAACTTTAGTGATATCTACTTACCATCTGCAAGGTAATGATATGCCCAAGGTGGCTGACAGAGGTAGGAAAGGAGAAGTTGAAGATCTAATTTAGAGGCGAGCTCTTGCAGGGGCCTATATCCAATAGTGGACGGGAACAGGCTGACCATGAAGATGATCTGAAAGTTACTGCTCCTATTTAAATTTTATTGCCAGAAATTAATACAGGTATTATTTTGTGCGCCTGTAACTGCACTTATTCAGACAAGTACTAAGTGAAGTCCCACAACAACATTACAGTCCCGTTCAAGGTCGGTTGCACATTTACAAACACATGGTTACACATGGGCGGCAACGGCCACGTCGCACGGAACGTCTGCACGTTTGCGAATTTCTTTAAGAAAATAAAATATTCTCTAGCAATTACTCGAAGCGGAAAGTTAAAATGAATCGTGTCGCCGTCGCGTCGTGTCGTTGATGCAAAAAACTTTATAGTTCGCAACTAACGTCAATGATTGATGACTGCCGCAGACAATTTTTCCATTCATCATAGTTAATTTCATTGGAGTGTCGTGTGTGGTCAGTACGATAAATTAAGGGAGGTGCGCCTTTTATTTACTGCTAATGCAAAATGGTGGTCAATTTGTTTTCCCTAATGGACTTTTCAAATCAGATTTGACGTCGCAAATGTTCTTATCGACAGTTCATTCGTTCGTTTCCACCGTTGCAATTTTAAATAAAGTTTTCTAATGCGATGAATCATCGGTTAAAATTCTTTAGGAATAAACATATTTTGTTATATACTATATATATCGTTGGAATCTGTACACAATATTTAGAAACAAACAAATTAACAATCTGTACAATAATTAAGCATCTCTGCTAAGTTATGTGGTATAATAAATAAAGAAAAGCGTACAAAAATTATTTTTTCAGTCAGAAAAGATAATTACATTAAATGATCACTCGCCAGAAGAAGGTTACGGAAAAGTGTATTGAAGCCTATTTTTATCGGCCCACGGACGAAGTGACTTAATTTCAATTTAGCCGTAATCGCGTTCACCCATTAGTTGGCTAAAAGCTCATAAGTAATTATTTTCAAATTTTCGGTAATATTCGAAGTGTATTGTCATGTTTCCAAAGTTTTAAATCAGATAAAAATAAATGGCTGTATTAAAACGATGTCATTTTGATGATGTACCTCATGTTACTGGGACAATATATTTTTTATCGTAACATGTAGGACCTCACTCGCATTTTATCATGTACCTGCTTGGAAGCTAATTAGAATATGTAATGTTTATTTGGTTTAATTAATAGTATTAGACACTACACTATTTACCAATACTATTCGATAGAGTTAGGTCACGCGGTTAGAATCGGAATCCCGCAGCCACGCGTCGTCGTCGGGACTTTATGCTAGAATGTCCT
>DWFV01000258.1:0-15806 GCA_018246775.1 Parelbella machaon machaon
TTTTCGCAGTCATACTCACACGTGTGTATATTACATTTTCTAAACAAACCTATTAATAAAAAGGTTCTAATTTTGTAATAATAATCCTCTTAGTACACGATTATAGAACGATATGGCTCTGATGTAGAGAAAGAGGTAATGTTACACAAGCGTAACTTGTAGAGCCGCCTGAAATATATGAAGTAAAACCAACTTGGCCGAGTTCCAAACTTAACTCTGGCAACTACATGGTATATACTATGAATAACTTAGTAAATTACAAAGTTACAGGCTTTGTCTTGGTACTCTCAAATATTCGTGGCGTACCTGGAACGCCTCTACATGTCTATACGACATTCCCTTACAAAGGTTTAGCGATTTTGATCAGAATTTTTTTTTTATATAGCATGGCTAGAATACCATAAAAACGTGACATCACGCCTGTAATCCCCGAAGGGGTAGACAGCGGAGTATAGAACTTTCCCACGATTCACCAGTCGTGCATGGCCTAAATTATTATAAGGTCATGCTGGTCATCAAAATATTTCTCATATCGTGAAAGTATTTTCTATCTGTCTGTCTGAGCATATTTGTTTGGCCGGAATCTGAATGCTTTCAAATGATCTAACAGACCATACAATAATGTAATTATTAATGAGTTTGTTTGACTGGCCTGTTGTACCAATCCTTAGTAAACTTGATTGCTGAGCCGGTGGTCGTGAATTCGATTCTCAACCAGTATTTACATGTATTTCTGTGGTAGCCAACTTGCTTAGTCTGTGTTAGTTTTTTTTTACTTGTACATTTTTACTCGTAACATTATATTATTATTACATCATCAACCCAGATCTTTCACGACGTAGGCAGAGAGCACCGAGTGCCAAATATGTTTATCCTTACAGATCTCACGTTATTTTCTGAATCATTCTGATAGATAAATATAATAAAGTCATTGGTAATAAAGGAACGAGAAAGAACTTAATACATATTTACAGTAAATACGACATTTTATTTGAAAATTGTAGAGACATAGCTACCTACTGCCGGCGGCTATCGTACCAACCGGTGACTGTAAAAGTATTCAAATGCCGTAGCATAAGAAAATTGAATGTCCTAATGCTCATATTTTTACGACCCGCCCTTCAAAAGTGTTATTGGAAATGAAAATTGTATTTCGAGTTTTCTTTAACTCGTTACCATGGCAACGGACGCAGGTGTGTGATACGTATTATACGAATCGAATGCAACTCAGATTTTCATATTGAAATGTCTATACATTTGCAATATTTATGTTATAAAGAAGGAATCGAAGATGAATAAGGAAATAAATGTTATATTTCGTTAGAAAACTGTTTATGACCATTTTTAGTTATAACAAGTCTTTACACATACACGCACTATCAGCCTGTCATCGTCCACTGCTGGACATAGGCCTCTCCAATGGCACACCACTGAGCTTGATCTTCTCTTCTACGCATCCAACCACTGCCAGTCACTTAGCAATTATCGTCACTCCACCTAGCTAGAGGGCGTCCTACGCTACGTTTGGACGCACGGAGTGTCAAATATCTCTATCCTAAACAGTCTTTAGGATAAAGATATTTGACACTCCGTGCTCTCTGCCTGTCCCGTAAGGGACCTGGCGTGATGATATAATAATAATAAAACTTAGTATTTCAATGTAATACAATCTACCCAGGACACCTACTTACCTATGTATGTATCTATCTATAAAAAAGTAATCCCCAAAAGATGCACTGTGCGGTAATGATCGCGAAATTTCCCCATCCAATAAATATTTATTAGCAATGAAGAAGCAATCTCCCGACATTATTTTTCAATTTGTAACGGCAAAGAGCTGTCATCGGGGCAGTTATCGTAAAGCCTGATAAAGACACGCCCTCCCCACGTCTACATAATCGTTGCGTATTAGTGGAAATACGATCGTATTAAATATCGATTTAAATGATCGTAAGTAACGATGTTGGGTAAATTTGCAACCATTCAGCGAGGGATGTAAATTTTATTCCCCGCTAGATATCGTTGCGAGTTGGTTCGACGGTGTTATACGAATAATAATAATAATAATGGATTTTAGCTTTTTTAGCTGCATAGCTAGGAGGGAACAAAACCAAGAATAGAACCAAGTCGTAAGCATCGACTTGGTTCAAACATAATTGATTTTACATCTTATAAAGGTTATGCAATAATAATTATGTCGTTGGTCCAATCACTATTAAAGATTTTATAGCACTATTGATAAGTAAACTATACACCTGTTTAATTTAAGTATATATAAAAATAGACAACAGACAGCCTGATAACTTAATACAAACATACACAGCCTGATATAAGTAAGTCTTGCACGCACACAAGCACAAACACACACAAACCCTCACACACGCACGCGAGAACACTCGCACAAATACCCGCCACACACATGCTCACCTTACAGCGAATTAAACTAAACTAAGTAATATTGTAAAACAGCCAGGGTCACCTAACAAAGTTCATTTATTCCCTATTGATAGTCAACTTTTGACGAGGGCACTGACAGCGTGTTAAGGAAGTATCTCAAGTGGCGAGTACTGATATGAGGGGAACGGCTGAAACACGGGTTGCAACATCAACGTGAAGTTCCATCCATCAAAGTTTATATCGTTCAATTGTTGGTCATAGAACTTCTCTCACAGTGAGAATGGTTTAATTCAGAATCTGCCATGTTTATCAGGTGCTGGCAGACTTCAAATACCTTGGAATATGTTATGGGGATCCTTAAAAGGTGCTGGTTTCCTCACAAATTTTTACTTGGCGTTACCATAAGGGTTGTTTAAACTTAAAATCACAAGATTGTAGAGACATGCCCGCCAGGATTGGGACACTGAATCTTAAAGCCATAACGGAAAGACGGTGACGAATTCTGTAGTTTTGTGCTTATTAATGGCTAAATGACTTATTACTTCAAGTCATCTTAGAAAAATGTCCGCCTACGTATATTATAAAGAGATAACGTTTCACTGCCCTCCTAAATAAATTCCATCAGAAAATTACCGCAAATCAACGATCCCCGCGTTCGTATTGAGGTCGGTTACATCTCATTTCATTCATTCGTTCAGTCGTTTCATTAATTCAGTTAGTTTCGTTCGTCGCTTCAATTTTGAAATCTTTCCGTTGCAAAAGTAAGGTTAATGTGGGCGTCTCATGTTTAAGTTTTTATATGTCTTACTATATACATAATTTTTTTCTTATTATCGTAACGTCAGGACAGGTTCCGTACGGAGTAGGATGAGCACTGAGTGCAACAATACTGTATTTACCGCGGCCTCACATGTTTCCTACAGATACATTTACAAAATTAATTGATTAACCAGCCGATTAATTGAAGGACCAGGCGAAATATAATATTAATAATATTTTTAACATATACTTATTAAAGCGCGAAGATAACAGCTAGTAACTAATAAAGGAAGGAATATTGAAGATCTCTGAATACAGGATTTTCATAAAAGGCACGAGTCCATTGCTGTATCTATCTGAACTGTGTAAATGGTTAGTCATCCGACAACTGAGATGTTACGGTTCATTTGTCACGACTTTGTACTCACGCTACGATATTTCCTTAGAGATAAAGAAATATTCGTTGAAAATACGAATGAAATATCTGTTTATTTGATGAGTTGCTCAGAATAATTAACAAGTATTTATGTAGCTGTGTAGGTATTGGTATGTTTCCTTGTTTCTTTTGATATATTTATTTATTTTATTTTGTGTATGAAAAGTGTGTTTATGACAGAACTTTTAGGAATTCTCCCTTAAGGGAGGTATTTGTATATTTTGTGCAATTTTAAAATGATAACATTATTATTATTATGTCGTCATACCACGCTCCTTACGGGGTAGATACAGAGGGACAAGTGCAAAATATCACTTTTCTTATAGGCAATAAAAATGTAAAGGATGCAAATTATTCATTTTCATAGTAAATTTTCAGGGTTTTGATGTTATAACTTTCAGTGCTTTATATTGAACTAAATCCATTATTTTAGGTCCTTGAGAGTTTTCACCCTCACTCGTTAGTTGAGTAATTATTAGTTTAGAACGGTTTTAGGGAACATCAGTTGTCACTAAACTGAGAGTTTAAATTGAAATTGAAAGTGGAAAAATTTTCAGCGCGTAATTGTTTAGAGGACATCACAAAACGTATGGAAATTGAGTTTACAATATAGACGAGTTAGATGAATATATTTATAGGATTAGTTTAACTGCTGAGGCTAGTGTGAGGAGTGCTTTATGCAACATGTACTTACGGTAATGTACAATTGTGTCATATTTAGCCTGTCTCTGTATAATTAAACTTGAAAGTTAATATTTATAAAGTACTGCGGCTTTTTAAATATATGTACCGCAGTTGAAAACACCATCCTATATTTTTCATATCTTAAAAATACCATTAACAATAGAAAGAAATTAATAAATTATTTAAAGAATATTGAGCAAAATAAATGGAACATAATTAATATTGTGCGCGTAGATAATTAATATTGTGCGCGATTTAATTAGTAATAACCGCGAAATTTCATGTTATAGTAATATATTTCGTTTACATAGAGAAAGTGTCAAGCTCAGATTAACTAGATTATTAGAAAACTTTACACAGCTTAGAATCGCAGTGAAAGCTTAGTGGTTTAACTTTCAGGTTCTAAGGGGGTTTGGGATTCAAACCTAAACATTTGCTAAGAAGGAAAAGCTACGAAAATTACTTTACGAGTTTTAAAATGTATTCTAGAGTTAGACGTCTGCTGACTCCCATCTGATCAGTGCTGCAAACTATGTATTATGTTTCTTACTTTGACAAAATATCTTAAGCTAAAATTAAAATCCTAGAACGGCTGATGATGATGAAGATAACTCAGTGGCAACGCATTTGCAAATGGCTTCGGTAGAATTTCAGTCTAATTTATAGGTTAGGTGAAAACGGGTTCCATTCAAAACTCGGGTAATAATAAGAATTCACGAAGGGTTTATTGAGCCGTACGATCGGTATAAATCAACTGAGACATATTGTGATTAGGTTACGTGATTGTGATCAGATTATGACAATAGGCTCACCGTCTATTCGATGGGGCATAACATAACTGGTGGGACATGACATAAGTGGGACTACTACACATCGCTGGCTACCGCTTCCAGGAAATACAGGCATGATTTTATGCTGTGTAATAACACACAAAATGCTTGTTAATTAAATTAAAATAAGCCCATAGTCACTTAGCGCGGTTATGCATATATGAGCCGGGAAACCACATACTGGTCGGGCGTTCTATTAACGTTTAAATTATTACAAACAATTTCACAGGTACCGAAAAGTAAATTTAACTTTAACTTTAAAGGTATCCTCTTAACACAGCGCGTACGAACTTCAGTGTATATTTCTTTTCATTTATAAAAATATAAAAATGCAGATCACGTTTGTAGTCTCCGAAGGGGTGGGGCAGAGGAGTGTAGTACTTTCCCACGTTCAACTGGTTACGATTACGTCCGACCATGGAATACTTTGTGAGCCTATTGCCATACATCGGGCTGAGATCCAGACTCCGGGCAACCACTAGGTACTAGAAAATTTAAGTTACAAAAATCAAATAGTCCGCCTCGGGATTCGAACCCAGGACCCCTTGATCAGTAGTCGCGGTTTGTTGAAATTCGACCAACGAGGCAGTAATCATGAAGATATAGAAATAAAATACAGATAGGTATCAATTGTTACATGACAAATGTATCCATTACGCATATCATGCATCACCGTCATGATGGCTATAGTTTTAATTACTGCGACCGTTAAACAATAATATAATTCAGCGCTCAATGCGGTCAACCGTGTATAATTATTTGCGGCATCTGCATATGCGGTGTTCGTGAACATTTTTGTTTTGTAAATATTTTTAACGAGTAAATCCATGTTTTATTTATATTTGTGTAATAAATACTCGAGCTCAATTGCGTACTGTTGGGAAAGGTTATGTTATGGAGTAAAACGGGCTGATGATGACGATATTCTAATAAATTTGTGTATTCTAATGACGTAATGCGGGGCAATTCACATATGATCATCGGACCCAAACGTAGAGTCCGTTTCGTGGTAACCAGGCAGTTCATTAACCATATACGCGTAAATTCCTAAATACATATCTATATAGACACTTACTTCGAGATACAGAATGACACGTGACAGATGACGCGTGCTCATCAAACAAATATTGTTGTGTTGTTTCTGGCAGTAAAAGAATTCGTAGAGTTACGTCCATTATATATGTAGTTAAATGTTTATTTATAAACGATTTAACCACGTCTAAAAAATTACACTATAAAATTTGTCATTTAAAACTTCTAGTGAAATGTCATGAATTAATGATAAATACAAATATTTATAAAACGAATGTGATGTGAACGGATCCTTATAACCGTAAAGAGAATATATCTACCTAGCCATTGACAACAACAAATCGAAGGGAATCCAGTTCGATTAAGGAATAGGAAATTAGTTATTTCCGGTTTCAATTACCACAACTGAGCGATCGAACGTGTACTGGTTGGAGTGGAGCTGTTATTTGTTTCGTTTATAAATAGAGATGTATTTTTGTAACTGATGTCGGATGAGGAATTAGAATTGATTTTACGTTTATTACTTAGTTGATGATTGATTTAGAAATATACCCGTGATTGTTATCAAACAGGTATATACCCGGTCTTACTACAATTACGTATATAACCATATAATCAGTATTATCATATACATATGTAGGTATATACTCGTATATTACCAGTTGTTACCTATTCGTAACATAAAGTTCATAGAAATATAGAAGTTATGAATAAATCTTATCTTTAACAAGTAATTGTGTGTCAACCACAAACTGCGCCCTCAGGTCGCTACATCTTCGATCTCGGACAGAACATCTCGGGGACACTTCGCTGTTTACGTGTCACGTTACGTTGAAATGTAAGTAAATATTAACTGTGTACTTGTGAGTAATAAAGAATTTACCTATTTTGCACTTTTCGACTCAGACACGACCATCTAATCCCAGTATAGTCAGAGCCTGGGCGATGGTAAACAGACAGATGATAAACAACATATAGACATACTCGTATATGTAAATTTATAATTACAAACTCATACCGATATTTTTATATCTAGACCGTGAACAAATATTTGAGCTTAATATACATATATGACTTGTGTGGAAATCGAACCTACGAACCCTTTTCAACAATCACGATCTTTAATCACTGAACTACTGGACAACATTAATATAACACAGTGTTATGTTAGTTTTTTATATCTTGTTAAAAAGTAAACGAGCAAGTTCGTAAATTATCTATGGATTTTTTATACGACCTTTGGATAGGAATCGAGATGTTGGATAGGATTAGTACAGCGATAATAAGATTATGGGATAAAAAATTGCGGAACTCGATTCATTTCAATTTATTATTATTTTTATTATGTTAACTTTTTTTGTAGCTTCGTACGCTGTTCTTATATTGATAAAATGTACTATTTACAGTTAAGAATTTTATTTTATTTGTAAACATGTTAATTTCACTCTCAAAACCCTATTACGATGCCCAGCACCATAGTTCTATAAAGATCACTCGTAAAACTGATGAATTCGCCGTTTATATTTGCCTAAACGGAAACCAAACCCGGAATGCTCTGACCGGCAGATTGTCGTTGACCACTTTACTAAATAGCGCATTAAATTAGCCATTTTCCAGCGGTCATTTGTTATCTGTAACCAAAAGAAGGGTATAAACAGATTAGAGCGCTTTAGAGGGTGGCATTATATTTAAAATATCTTTTAATACTAAGTTTATTATACAAGTGCGTTAGTCCTACATCATCATTAGTATCATTAATTCATTTATTTTTCCATGATGGGACACATGGACAATGGTTGGATATCCTTGGTCTCCTCTCAGAAGAAGAGTCTTGATTGAGAATAGTTGTGCGTGTTGGCCAGTCGCGGCTCAAGAGTTCACACGCCTAAGAGACAATTGTGTACGAGAAAAGATGTGCAGGCTTGTTCCTGATGATTTCTCTTACTGATACATCAAACGATATTTAATCTTAAAATTAATGTTATGGCTATAGTAATATTTACACGAGGAAAATCGAATCTTATTTTAAGCGCGTATTTCGCTTTATTTGTATGCATGTAACATCTTGCCAACTTAAAAACAGTGCTCGCGAGCTCTCGAAGAGAAATGTTGGTAGGAAGTTGATGAAATTGCAATCTGTTTCTTATATCAATATTTTCGAAGTGAGAAATAGGATTGGTTTTTGAAATACGATAGTGACCGACATCTATAGAGCATTTTTGAACCATTAATATTTTGAACCTCTAATGAACCGTCGATTAACTTACATTGTTAAGTAAAAAAACGTGACACCACGTCTGTAATATTCGGTAGGGTAACAGAGGGGTGTAGCACACGGTTCAAACCCCGGGTATTTTCTAATGGATTTTTCTAATTTAGAACTTCTAGTAGTGACTCGGAGTCTGAAATTGTGCCCGGCGTATGGCAATAGGCTCACCAACTATTCCATGATTGTACTTAAACGCAACTACTGAAACATGTGAGTGTACTACATACATATATTCTTCTGCTTATTCCTTCGAGGATCACAAGCGTAATGTGCTTTTTTTAAATGTATTTAAATAAGGGGGATTAAAAGCAATTCTCAGGAAAAGCAACGTGGACAGTTAGTTCCGTATTCCAATATACACTGGAATAAAGAAATGAAACGCTGAAAGCAATTGGAAAAGTTCCCTCGCGCTTGTCACGCTCGGATGGCGCGCGCTTCAGGTGTAATAAATATTGACTGTAAACTATAATATCGCTATTCCAAAGCTATGATTTTAATTGCACGGTGTTTTACTGAAACATTTTTTAGTGTCTGGCCTGGTGCACTCACATGTACAGAACTATCGGCTTAGTTACGCAACAATAGTTGAACAGATTTCATGTTTCGAGGGGCCCGTATATTTCTATCTTTCTCTATCGGTGGTCTGTATATATAGAGTAAATACAGTTAATTACAGATGAAAGACGTTAATCATTACATAAAACTTACAAAACTATACGAAATCTTTAAGTTTTCTGCGAATTTTATGTGGTAAATAGAAGTCGTAAGCTCCCCCTCTCCTTCCTCTCACTTTTTCTCTGATTTTTGATCTGTAGACATGTCGAAACAACGACTCTTCTGTCTTAGACGATGTTGAATTTCTAAAAATCCCTATCGTATTCCCTTTTAATTCAATCTCGGGAGATTTAAAAATCTATAAATTCATCCCGGGAGAACGATAGAAATGAAGTTATTTAAAGAAAACAATGTCTAGCCCGAACCATTTCTGGATTATTTAAAGTCCTAGTCGCACACCGTTGGTAATATTCATGACTGTTTCTGAGGCTTAACCGACAGGCGGAAGCGTTTATAACTATGTAGTTTTTTCTTAAGCGGTATTTTAATTTATTAAATGCCAATTACCTGCCAATCGGTGGGCCCACTAACTGCTCTTAAATATTAAAATCATTTAATATTTAATAAAGGTTATTAAAAATATACAAAAGTAAAGTTGCTGGGAGTGGTGGTATGCTATTGGAGAGGCCTTTGTCTGATAGTGGATAGATATGGGCTGATGATGATGATTAAAAGTATGCGACTAGTTTGTCTTATATTTTAGTATTAAACGTTTCGTGAGTATCTATATCCTTGGTTGAAAATATACGACTTGACTCATATTATGTTGTTTCGGGAGAACTTTAGTAGTCTCGAACCTATAGCGGTCATACCTTAAAAAACTCTCGCCGATTGTAGCTACGACGCGGCGGAGATTAGTCTAGCTATTCCGAACTATTCGAGTTTTGAAAATTAAAAAAAACAAACGTCACTTAAGCCGCTATTTAATCACGTTCTACATTTCTCAAAAAAAAATTCAGCGCTATTTTTTGAGTAAGCAATTTTTATCGGCTTTCTTTGTTTTATCGAAAGAGCAATAAATCGATTAAAGGTAAAAAAAATCTTAAAACATAGCAAATATTGTTCCACGCTGAAAGCTTCGATTGTTACTTTGGATTGTGAGTGTTTTTATAACTTTAGAGAGTTTTGTGTGATGCCGACGATCGTTAACATAACATAGATAAGTAGAGTGCGTATACCTTAACGCAGAAAAGATTAATAATATATCCTCGTTCTATACTTGAATTTGATTGTTGTGAGTACTGAAAAGTTATTAGAGGACAAAATTTTTTCGTGTTGAAATCCTCAAAAACTATTTATAAATAATTCAGCTATGTCCTTCGAATGTTCGAAAATTATGTTTTATGAGACTGACAAAATATATAAGCCTTATTTAACATCGGCCATATATCCACGGGCTAAAATTAACAAGTTGGTTTGACAATTGACCTTTATGTCGTCCCACTGTTGAGCATGGGTTTTCTTACTGAATAGACTTTACGACTATAATCAGCTACACTGACCGATCTGAGTTGGTAAACTACACAACTTAACGGACAGTATAGGATTTTGTTACGTAAAAGGAAATTAATATCGCACCTCTATATTTCTTCTCTCTCAGTGTGTGTGTATACAGGGTGCTTTTTAATTTGATGTCGGTACCGCCTCCAGTTTTTTTCGTATAAACGTTGCTCCGAGCACTTCACCACGTGCGACGCTTCAAAATGTTTTTAGATTTGCTCTCGCTGTCGGATACCGCGGCGACATTAACTCGAGTGCGGAATTCATATATATGTACATACACATGTCATATCAGAAATACTCTTGTTTCTGTTAGTATAAGTTTTTAGTTTCGTCCCTTCTTGTTAAGAATGTTAAGTTCAGGTATTATTGGGTGTTTCTAACTTTCCTAGTAAAAGCTCTGAGTCTCGACTTGTGCCAGGTCAGGTCTATGCCAGGAAGTAGACTGACCGACCTATATTTAACGGTGGGTCATATAATACGACTGAGGATTCGCGGGAGCTACACTCCTTCGAGAAAATACGTAATTTTGGCAAATTTGATTGGCACGGAGACCATTCCTCGTAATATTTTAAGCATAAGCTTGTGTATCTATGTAGGGTTGTAATAAATAATAACATAATCCAAATATCTGTTATTACCCTGTTTTTATTGACTTTAATCCCTAAAGTAAAAGAATCACTGGTCTCTTTAGCTATTGAGGAGTCTGAGACACACTTTAACCACGCTGGCTCATTATATATCGGACTCTGTATCCCTCAACAAGTTATTAATATATGTATATCCATTTTATGACAACTTTTCTATATCATCAATCAAAATAAATTTTTTCTACAAGATTTTGTAATGCAGTAGAAATTTCAATGTAAACTCGCATGAGTCGCATATTTCAATGGCTCTATAGTTGCATTTTATTCTTTTTTTATAACAGAACTCAGATTCCATTTACATAACCGAATTTGTAATTTATAATCGAATCTGAATCACATTTATTTAGAAATATACTGTATGTAGTTGAATAAATAATTCATGCTAAGGAGAATAATAGTTTGGTTTGCAAAAACACTAACTGTGGGTCATCATCGGCCTGTTTAAATGCACTTCTTCACATAGGCCTCCCCTGTCGGGTTTCTGCCTCATGTTGGTTATGTGGGTTGATGATTGCGGAGCGTGGCTTCTCAAATCGCCTAGGCTGCTGCTCGTTGGTGGTCAGGGTCATCAAAAATGCGCCCGGAATATAAAACCAGGCCCCCCGGAGCGGTAAATTGAATTTTAAAGAAACTTTTATATGAAATGCGATGTTTCCCAAATTTTTTCTCTTTGTAATCAAACCACATAATCTACATATATAACACAATATGCCGTCATACAAGTGTACTTGTAATATTTATACCCTCCTCATAATACATAAACCAAGCTGTAAGGTCAACATAACAATTCGTATTCTATTATTGACGGTAGCGTTATAATGTCATCAATATTTTAGTAGCCATAAATGATAAGTATCTTAATTACAATGTTAATGGCTTAATTATGCTGACCGTACTATATTTAAAACTCATAATGGACGTTATTAAGAAATATTATTATTACGGTGTAGCTAATTATATAATTACATTACTATTACCAATATTAATACGGGGTTGCTATTATTATTATAACGTCAAAGAAGTTCTCTTATGGGGTGGGCAGAGAGCACTAAGTGTCAAAAATAGTGTAGTAGTGACCCTCTGTTAATGTTTTAGTGCTTTTGATGTTTTTCTCAGTAGGATGAAAATTGTAAAAATGGAAAGAGACTGAGTTCCTCATGCTTTATCATTCGCCCTTTGTTATGCGTGCTAATGGTGTACTTAAATAAATAATACATCTTTGCATCTCGTATACACAGCGAGACAACTTTAAAATTATTTACAGTAATTTATTTGGTAAACGATTGTATTTACTTTGCATGAATATTAACGAGGCTTTGGGTTTGAATGGAGTTATTATAAAACTTATAAATAAAATGATTCTTGACAACGCAATGTAAATACAGATGTAGCGTTCGGAACTAATTGAGTTGCACAAGCTTGGTAATATTAAAAATTGCCACGTGCACGAAATTAAAAGCGATTTCGTGCAACTAATCCGTACACAGACAGAGCTTGCTGAACTAAATGTTTATATTATGGAATTAGGATTGGCGTGCATTGAATTCCGTGGCACTACGAGTAGGTGCGAAATGTAAATTGAGTTTAACTTTAATGAGCGGTGAGACCTGATGAACTTGTTTTACGAAGCGATTACATAAATCCTCCACGTTTACGCATTCAAGGAATTTTGTCTGTTCGTTCGTTGGTGTCGAGTGTCTGATGTTTGTAGTGTCTGATCTATCATCTATTTTTTTTAACTATAGGCACTCTTGGCGTGGCTAATGACCGCGCTTAAATGTGTAAGGAATTCATGACATTTAAAAACTTCGAATATAATACATTATAATAGGAACATAAAATCACGCCTGTATTTACCTGAAGGGGATTTCTGAGGAATGTAGTACATCCCCACGTTTCAGCAGTTGTGCTATATGTGTTATGGAATAGGGGAATATATTAACTAAATATGTTACTATAAATAAAAGCTCTGAAAGTTACATTTGTTATATGATAACTCTCATTTCAATATACTAATGATTAATGCCAAAACTTTATTTTTTTAATAAGAAGTGAAAAAGACCCTATCAAAGTTATTTACTGTTGCGCTTAATATTAACAGTTATTGTTTATTAAAAATATTCTGTATTTCATTATTATTTATATTTGATATATAGAGCTCTCTACCTACCCAGTAAGGAATGTGTCGTGGCGATAAAATAATAATAATTGTTTATCGTTACTCGCTTGATATGCGACGTATACCTAAAAACCCAATTAAACTAAAGCCCTGTAGAATTTAAACTGTGATACCGGGCACCGGTAAAATTCTGTCGCATTTAAAATGAAATGGAATGTTAATAGCTTGTTTCTGAAAATTCCGAACTCTGATGGTTACATGTTTTTATGAGATAAATATTTGTGGATGTTTCACCTTACAACATTAAGGTTACCTGCAATATGCAACTGTGATATTAATTTCGCAGACCCTATTTATTTTGACGGTAATAGGGTCTGCAGAAACCTGTTAATCGATAGCTTTATATAGTGGCCAAAATTGTCATAGAAACTGTCTCCAGCAACACTCTAATCATAAAATATTAAAAAAAAAACATAACAGTTTAACTAAGTAGGTCCTTATTACCTTCAAAATATAAAACCATTTAAATTAAGATCTTACAAGCATTCTCAATCACTTTATACACAACATATAAATGTATAAATGTGTATTTATATTTACTTTTTGTAGCTACATCGTTGGACAAACATCTCTTATAGTGAGAAGATTAATAGCTCTAGTCTGCCACCCTCGCCAAGACTGTTATAGATATGACACAAAATTAAATTTATTGTTACGCAAAATAGGTATTTTAAATACAGTAGATACTTTATTTCAACTTTTAAAGTAGTATATTGCGAAACATGTCCAAATTAATTTAATAGCTCTGGGAAAATTTCTTTCGTGGCAAACTACACATGGAAAGTCTCTATCGGTAAAATATATTTAAAAAAAAATCCAAATTAAGAATATCATTAATTTGTGCCTTTTCTGAAATGTTCATTTACTTATTGCTAATTTACATTTTATTATTTACAAGCGTTCTTTTGATAGGAACTGTAAATGCTATTTTTAAAAACGCCTTTAACTGTTATGTGACGTTTTGTATATTATTTAGTAAATATTGCGATATATTGTACATATCATTTGTGAAAATGAACATAACAAAGTTTCCTCGCGAGACAGTAGGTATTATATTCCCACGGGACTCTCAAAACACGCCATGCGGAACTTTGTCGCCTAGGTTCTGAACGTGAACCAGGAAACTAACGATGCGGTCATATTACACCGACGTTTGAGAATAAATGATGTTATAGTCATTAATAAAGGTATTCAAAGCGAAGTTTATAAATCACTTGTGCACGTGCAACCAAAATTATACTCCCTCCAGGTACATGGATGAGTGGATCCAGATATAGTGATGAAAACAAGATTGTTTTAATGAGAATGCATATATGTATGTATTCTTTAGTAACAACCGTTGCAGTAGAGATGTGCCGGAGCGGGGGCAGCCACACGTATTGGGGGACTACTACAGTATCTCTGCCTCAAACGATTCTTAACAGCCACTAAACAAATATAATGTTATATCATGCTTGTGATATCCGAAGGTGTAGGCAGAGGAGTGTGGTACATTTCCTCCTTTCACCAATTACGTGACCTCCCTCCATGGAATACGCGACCAGCCTATTTTTAATAATATGTAATAATAAGAGGTTTCTAAAATATATTATAATATACGTTTCTAATTATATTATACTAGTTTAGAATTAAGCCTCTCATTCCAAGGGTCTGTTGTTCGAACTCTTGACGTGCACCTTGATTTGACAAATTTGTACATCTTTTAACAGTTCATTAAAATATATCATTTGCAACAAAGGTCAAGGAAAATCATCCCAAGAACAGCTGCATCACTAAGAATTTTATAGATAACTTTTGAAGGTGTCTCTAGTGTACATATTTAAGAAAACGTGTGTATCCGTCAGTGGAGGTTTAGAGTTGAAAGTAATAATACGCTAATCTCTCGAATTTGTGCCACCCCCGTGTTTGTGACTTCTTATATGAGTTGTTATCAATATTGTTTTACGAAGTATATTTCGAATTTCTCTGTCACATGAAATCTTTAGCAAACGGAATAATGAAAAGCCATTTGTTTCAAAATTAAAATTTTTACTAAAAGCCTTTTCAGAATTGATTCACCGTTTTTGAGTATGACTTTCCAAAGAAGCAAATTTTTTTATTGTTATTGTTATATCATCTCGCTTTTTTACGGGATAGGCAGAGCACATCGAGTGTTACATATCTCGCTCCTAATAGAGCGGACGTGCTTCTTCAACATTAATTACTCTCTTTATACACGCATGCCGGTTTCGGAGTATGATCAGTATAATATGACATATTTGGTCAAGATTAGTCTTGGGCGCCAGAGCTTCGTCTCTTCAAGAACACGGAGCATATTGACAACATCGTAAGGAAACCTGTTTAGAGTTCACGTAACATCACGCCTGTAATCCCCGAAAGGGTAGGAAGAGGAGTGTAGTACACTCCCACGTTTCACCAGTTACGTTTAAGTCCCATGGAATAGGTGGTGAGCCTA
>DWFV01000259.1:0-15806 GCA_018246775.1 Parelbella machaon machaon
ACAATACCGTGGTGATCATTTATTTAAATATTTTGTTTAATAGATTAGTGAGGCCGTTAGCTAGTTTGGCCTTCATAGTTACTGACAGTATTTAGTCTAATACTAACTTAGTTCTGTTCATTTCACATCAAATTTATTAAGTTACTATTTTAATAAGAGCCGGAACATTTTTCATCGTGCTCGCAGTATCGATGCTTAAATATGGTTTGGCCTTTGTTATATTTTGTTTAACAAAGTTTAATAATGATAAAACACGAAAGTAAAGGTATATTACACACGACTTTTCCGCGAATCTACTAACCATGTTATAGTAAGTAGACAAAAAACATTAATATATAAATATGTACTTATGCAAGTAATAAATAAGGGCAGCAAACAAAATATAGTTTAAGAAATAAATAAATTTCATGGAGTAATGGTTCCGCTTGCATGTCAAATCAAAATCCTTGCCTCAAATGAGTAAAAACTCAATTCTTCCGTGCTTGTAATAGGAAAGACGTGATGGTGTTTTTTGTGGTGGATAAAAATACCATCGATTTAACTGAAGCATAATGTTGATGACGTACCGCCAACAGTAGTAGAAACTAGTTTGTTTTGCTACTAAAGAGTCTCCGTCGCGACCTGGCTACGATCGGCGGGGGCTCATGAATAACGACTTCAAGTAGGTCCGAAGGTATGCCGGTTACCCCGAAAAGACATATATGAATTAAGCCGGTGCATAATTTAATCAGTCTATAGCTGTCCACTGCTGAACATACGCCTCCCATATAGCTATAGAATGATGAATGAATGAATGAATAATCTAATCAAGACAGTCTGTCTTTATAAATATAGAACGGATTTCCATTTAAGTTAGAATTAATCCACTGTTATTGATTGAAAATAACTGCAGATAGGTTCTGAGCTATATTATTCTAGTGTAAATATATGAAGAGAGAAACCAATGAAGAAGAAGCACTTCAAGACAGTGAGGATAGAGGTATTAGCATTCAGTTCTCTCTACCTACACCATAAGGAATTTGGGGTGTCGATACAATATGAATAGTTGTTGAACATGATGTTACGCATTATGTAAGATCACAGAATGAATCTCACAAAAAAGGACAAATTTTTAAAAGAAGATATATTTTTGTGAAAAGCAGTAAACATTTTCGAAATTAAAGCGGCAGGTAATATGAAAAGCGGCGACGTTAATTATGGAATGTATGTCAAGAGGCGAGTCGGCGTGATGTCACGTTCTAGTGTCTTAAACAGCGTGTCGTCGGACGATAACAGAACAAATTGCCGCATTTCGTCTGATAAAAGCACTGGAAGCGGATAATCTGTCACACGGTGCCACTGTGGAGTAGAAATAAGGACGCCCCAGTTCAGAATCATCGACTTCCTTCTAAATGGATGTAACCCGCAGAAGTTAACTAAGCACCTGGTTTGCTGACGCATTAACAAAGTTCTATGTTGAAGGTGAGAGCATTGGTCAGCGAAGTCAAATGGCGGGAGGGGAAGCGCATTCCACGCAAGTGCCAAGTTGATTTCTGCGTGTTTGTACTAACGCCCACGAAATGTTTAGTGGTCATGTTATTGCTGGAATTACGTTGCTTGCTCTAATGTTTTCATAACATGTCTTTATTTCACGATTCGGTGTCGTTTATTGATGTATTTTTGGCTTCGTACACTCCACCGCAGTTAAGTAGAAGCCATAATTAGATCGAAGGATTTTTGTCTGAAACCGTACTAATCTTGGATAGATTATATGTTGCTCTTTGCGAAGTCGATTAATAAGTTATGTCTTGAAATATATTAATATAGTTTATTCGTCGCTAACGTGCTTAGTAGAAAATCGTTATCATCATCATCATCATCATTAACCTATGTATCTCAGTCCACTGCTGGACATAGGTAGAAAATGCCGAGTAGGTACCAACTATTTCGATCGTCACAAATCTGACGTACATCTGCCTTCATCTCTCTCTTTATAGATTTCCGATTTCGTACATCTTACACCTCCATCAACAAATATCTTACTAATATGAACAGTTATAGTTTAATTCATTTTACATATAAATTTCATTGATAATCGATAGTAAAATATTGAAAGACAACATTATGACATACACCTACATATTAATCCTTATAATTTATATACATATATGTAAATAGTGTATGTAACATATCATATCACACTAACAAGTATCTTACATATTAAGACTGTAATATAATTTACTTCTTTATCACAATATTCATTCATTCGTTCGTTCGTTTCATGCAAATCTAATTATATTTGCACCGCTCTTCGATTATCTCTTGAAGCTGGCAATAAAATCCCGATGCCAACATGACATTGGCCCAGAGATAAATAGGTCAGCGAGACTGATTAAATCACAGATACAAAATCTTTTCTCTTTTAAATTAAAATACTATTTCAGTGAAAAACTTAACTAAATTGAACAATATGAATAATTTGTATACATAGTGCTATTTTTATATGTGATTATTTGAGTATTTTTATTAATAATTGACACTCAGTTCGCTCTGCCTTCTCCGTAATTAACCTTGCGTGACAAAGTCATAATAATAATATTTTAAGTGAAGCAAAGGAGTATGCAGCAATTACAATTGATACTCTCCTCTATCTACCTCTTCGGGGATTACAAGCGCGATGTTACGTTTTTTTTATATAATAATGTTTTTAGTTAGTGTCAAATCAATTCAATCCACTTTGTCAACGTCAAATAAACAAAGACACAAGTTACACATTCGAATTTCAATTGTCTTTATGAAAAGAAATCATATACTTCGTCGATACTGCACCAACTCAAATAGCAAAAAGTGTAAGAGGGGTGCATACTTATGGTGTTCCCATCTCATTTCAATATAACGCCATTGAGACGAGGCGTTTCAACTTGTTCTGAGGGGCTCTTGATTTATAATGCATGGGATCTAAAAGACATTTAGCCATTTAGCTAAATAGAGAGTCGCGATGCGATTAATATGTTATTCGCTAGAGAAAGCAAAATGTCATCCAATTTGATACTAACTTGTGTTTGACTACTGCTGGTGCTATCCACCAAAAACAAGTGGTCAATAACATTTCCTTATAATAAAAATAAACAAATAAAATAATAAATTAACGTATACAAAATAAATTAAAAACAATACAATTGCTTGTAATTGACGAAGTACAGATACCCATTAATTGAATAAATTCTCATTTTCCAATTGCATGATGCATCCAATTGAACCAATGTACTGTGTGCTCATCACTTACATGTATCTATTATGGGGCTCATGCATCACCGTCATGTTTCCCCTTGAATCAATAAAATTTCCACCCCAACGCGTAAAGTTTCACTTAATATCCACCTAGATGTGCTCGATCGCTAGAGAACGAAAGATAAGCGATAAAAACGAAACTATTTTTTAAGTTCATTTGCGCGTTTAGGTACAGATCAGAGTATATATTTTTTAATTATAGACAAAAATGCATCTTAAGACGTGTTATAAACAAAAAGATAAACAAAATATCAACAAAAACAAAAATATCCATCAAATTAAATAAATATAAATGTAACATAAAATGTGCTGTAAATAAATAATAAAATGCATCAATATATAATATAACATCGATAATCGATTGCACGCCTCGTAAAATGCAATACGTAATCGTTTCCACACTCGATTTGCTAACGTTCATACATGTTTCCATTGACGATCAATTCACGTCAAATTCTTACAACGTAAATATCTATGTATAATCAATGTGGATAAACTTGAGCTGCGGTATGACGTCAGAGCGGCGTGTTTGTGGAGTGCAAAAACAGATTTTATAAGATTTGGAGAGATTGTTAAACAAAAGTAATATTGTACTTAAATTGAAAAAAGGTCATATTTTATTCATTGAAAGTACTACATACATAAATATGAGTTAATACGCACGGGCTAAGCATCAGTAGGACGCTGTGGTTCCGTAAGAAATAAAATTAATTGGTAACTTAAACGATATCATAATCGAGAAAGTATCGAAATTGAATCGATATTGTTCATTGACTGTGTACACGATATTCTGTTTTGTGGGCGCAGTGTGGTAGATGTTTTGTCCTTTCAAATGTGACATTCATCATCATCAACCGATTTCCTTCGATTATTATACATAACCTTTTCCAACATTCAATCGCAACAAACCACATTTCCATTGGGCCCTACGGAAGACCAGCGCTGGTAGTATTTGGACTTCCAGCATAATGCTGAGTAGGGTCTATTTTGTAATGTGTGCAGCCTGCAATTGCTTTAGTTGTTAAATGTTCGTATCTCAAAGCTTGTATAAATCGTAGATGTACATATTATGAATAAAAAGTTTTTCTTTCTTCTTTCTTTCTTTCTTTCTTTCTTTCTTTCTTCACATTACGTATATCGTCAGCTCCTCCTAGCTGGACGGCGTCCTACGCTTTGACATATTTGCAAACCTAGCATAGAATAAATTCAAAAGTTAGTCAACTTTCATGAAGCTATGAAACGTTTAACGAGCATGCAATATATGTACAATCATTGAACTCGCTCCAACAAGTACCTTACACAAACAAATAACTATAAATCTCCATTTTCCCCTCACTTCTGATCATTCGAGTGTAAAGCGTGTAAACTATTCGGTCTTTATATCTGCAGGTTACCTAACCTATTCACTGATGATAACCTCAATAGTTTTTATCTTTTAAATGTTTCGTACCGTTAAGTATTCTACACTAAAATATTATTACATTACAATATTCAATGTTATGTTAGCAAGTGTTATTGATTAATTATCCGTTAGGTGAAAATACCGTAATAAAAATAATGCACAAATGGTCAAGTCAGTAAGAGTAGAGATAGAGATGTACGTGTATATAAATGTATGTATGTACTCGTATATATGTAGATATGTAGAGCATTCGGTGCTTTCTATATATTCCGTAAAGGGACTGGCATGATGATACAATAATTGTAGCAATAATTGACCAAAAAATATTATTTAACGTAAATAAAGAGGAATCCGTGACATATTTAGTTGAAGTTTCTTCTCATTTTTCAGTCTCTCCATCTCCCCTAAACGAGACTAAAATCTTATGAGGTCCCCCACCTTAAATATTTTATATGACAGTAAAAAATATCAATTGGATTTAGACTGGGATTTGGTTAATCCTGGGCACGCACCCCTAGTACTTATTTCAAAATTTTATGCACTTTTATGATTAAAATTGCATTTGCTATAACGGTCAGGTACAACATAGAAAAAAACGCTACAAACCTTAGATTTCCCCATGAGGATCTTTTATATGGTCAGAATAGTAGAATATAACCTTAGGCAAGATCCCTAATGTATGACGTATTAGATTAGAGTAGGTATTACATATATGTTGCGTTACTAAGCAGTTTTTTATGTCTTCTTACCCATAACACATGTGCAAATTTTATTCATTTTATTATTACAATGTCATACTTCACGGGTTTTAATATCGTTCGAGTTCAAACGTTATATTTTACGTTCATTTTACTTTACATTTATGTTCTATCTACAATATGTTTAAATAATAATATGTATTAGTGTAGACAGAATACTGCATAGGAATAAAAATAATCAGGCATGTACACACTGATTAAAAAAATCCAATGTATTTGACAGTGACAATTTTGAAAGTCGATTTATTCAGTAAGTATCCCTAATCGACAGCGACACGACCAAAGTAATTAACGATAGTTTAAAATGTATCAACATAGATACAGTTTGTAACTAACCAAAATGTTAATTGAATGTATGAAATAATGTTTTATTTCGGCTTATCTTTTTTAAACATTCCTCGATAATTATTTAAAATGACGTGGTTTTTACAACGCTATGTATGTATTATCTGCTCTAAAAATAAAAAAATATAGTTATGTATTGTCGTATATATAATTTGGGTGATTTTACTTATTTACTACATTTGAAAGTTACGAACGACGCTCATTTGGGGTGACTCGTGTCAAGCTGCGGTAAAATAGTGTTAATCCTAAATCTCATCAATACCTTCCAGAATAGTTGGCAATGAGTTGACAGCAACCTGTCAAACACGACGATGCTGCCATCTAGGCGATTGTGCTGCCATCTTTTCAATCGCAACATTACCGCTGCCCGTAATGAAGGAGATTCGAGTGACGTTGTTAGCTCTATATAAACCAAACATCACATAATGAGACAGTTACTGAATTCTATATTGTCGTGTAGTTAACATATTTATAAAACAATGCATCAATTAAGTAGCTCCATGATCATCAATCAAGTCGCTTTCTAAACTACATAACGAGAGATGTTTTGTAGTAATTATTTGTCTTAATAGTTATTTGTTAATTATCTAATTGGATTAACGAGACAGTAATGAACAAGTCAATTAAAGAGACGGGCACACGAATAATAGTATACATAGGAATACTACGATCAAAATGTTAACTATAATTTTTATACTCATCTTGTTACGTTTACATCAAAAGCAAACATTTTCATATTGTATAATAATTATCAGATTCGAAACTAGTCAGGTAATCTCGGAAAAACATAAGAGTTAAGCCGGCACATAATTTACGAAGTGCTGATTTAAGAAGAAGAATTAAATTGATGATAATTTTAATTAAGTGCTGATTTAAACCTGTTTATAAATTGAACGATGAAGTAGAAATAAAGATAAATAAACGATTATGTGAGTATGACATCGGTAATGAAAACGTCAAAACTCCATGTCTATTTAAATAGAGAATGCTTACGAAATCAAGCGGAACTAGTGAAGTACGGTTACAGTGAATTAGCCTGACCTTACGTACAATTGAATTTGCACGGCTCATCCTGGTCACATTCGACTCTCCGGTTTCGTCCTTCTTCATGGCTATCAATGAATTAGGCAACTGAGTTAGGGTTGTCACATAATATATGTACATGAAATATTCTAGCAACACATTTTAATGAAACTGTCATCGTCATCATTATAAGCCTGTTTTTGTCCACTGCTGGGCTTAGAGCACCAGCAGCACACAGCTAAGCTTGATCTTCAGTTTTTCGCATCCAATGGCAGCCAGTCACTTTGCGTATATCGTCACTCCACAATAATAAAATTATGCAACACGGATAAACAGATCTGAAAGGGGTAACACTCGGTACTCTCTGCCTTGCTCCGTACGTAATGACATGAAGACATTATTATTTTATTTGCCAGAGTGCAGCATGAACGAAGCAGTTTAAGCCACACGGATAGAGAAGTTTGGCTCTCTGTGCGTTTTGCCTACCCCGTAAGCTAATTGTAATATAACAATAATAATATACGTTTAATATTTTGTGTTTCATTATTTTGTAAATATTTTAATTGTTTTTAATTATTACAAGTAGTGGATATCTCCCTTGTTTCAACTGCCATTTAAACACCGTGTCTTTAATTTACCTACAATTTTATTATGAGAAATGCTGCAATATAAGGGGCGATTATTTTTAGCTGCTCATTAAAAAGCATAGAAAAATAGTTATCTCTATAAACGGCAACATAAAACTTCGTTCAATATGCTAAAAATTATACCGGAAAATTTGATTATTCAATTAATTGGTAAAAAAATTATTATAAATTAATTATGGTTCACCGTTAGTTTTGGTGTTTTCATCAATGGGTTTGTGACCCTGCCTGCTGAACCGGGATTGTAGATTCAGTTCCCATCGAGGACAAATAAATGTTTTATATTACTTTTCAAGCATGTAGTTTTTTCAAATACCCGGATTAAAAAAAAAAAACTTTGCATCGATTAAAGATGTTTTTGCGTATAATTTGAAGTTATTAATTTTATATGTATTATAGTTTCTCATCATCATCATCATCATCAGCCTATCTCAGTCCACTGCTGGACATAGTTTCTCAGCTGTCTTGTTACTATACCAGTGGCAAGTACTTATTAAGTACTTAATTCATCTTACAATATTATTATGTGTAATTCTTCTTAACAGTTTACAAATAGTTTTTCACCGTGTTGTAACGAGGTAGCCAGTTTATATCCATTATTATTAACACCTAACCGTATAACAGATCAAATTACTATATCTATTGCAGCTCGGCGTAATAATACACTTTCATATGAGTTGACTTCAGTCATTAAACGCTAGCTTATAGCAGTAGAAATGACATTAGAAACAGAAAAAATAAAACAACCACTTAAAGCAACTGTTGACTTCCGTTAAATAACTAAGGATATCCAATTAAATTGTTGCTGTACATATCGTTACGTCAGGTCTCTCGCGGGGGTGGCAGAGATCACCGAGTGCCAAATATCTGTACAGACCTAACGTTATTCTCAAGTGAAGGTTATTTATTGGAGCGTTTCTTTATTGGAATAAAAAAAAAGCGTGTCAGGTGAAGATAGAGACATTTGGCACAAGGTGTTCTCTGTGAACTACGTGTTGAATATGGCGTGAGAATATATTTCAAACGACTGAAAATAATCGTCAGTAACAAGGGACATATCCACTACTTATAACAATTTAAAACCGTTAAAAAGTATCCTCACGCCGTGGATAATAGTGCCTTCCAACGGGAAATCGTATAGGATACGAGGTGCAGTAAATCCCGACGGATGTCGGCGACAACAAATGCAACACGCGTCATAAAACATCGCTGTAGGCGGCAGCCTCGTACCCACGTGCCGGGCTGGTCGCGGCCGGCTGCCGAACGCGATAACGGAGAATCGATCGTCAAATCTGTCGATAATATTCATGAAGGTAACATAAATTCGGATATCCTTTTCGTTCTATTCCTTGTTATGGCAACATTGATATGCCTCCTCCCCCCACCGATTCATACGCCTTCGGGGATTACAGAAGTGAAGTTACGTTTAATTATTGGTATTTTCAAACGCTATGGATACTAGTAATGGTATTAAATATACCTACCTGTTTAAATATTTACCGGTACACATCACACAAACATTTATCTTTTGTGGAAACCGAATCCACGACCCCCCCTTTTGTAGTCAGATACACTAACCACTGAACTAACGGGACGGCCAAATGTGGCTTATGTGTTTATACTATTTACTTAGCGATGACAGTTCTTTCAATTCTCACATGTGATGAAAGATATCGAGACGAACAAGACGAAATCGATTCTCCTACCTGCTAACCGTACGTTAGAGCATGTTCGTGGTGCCCGCGCTCGCTTCGTTACTATATAAATCGCAATCCGGCTGCAGTGGGCGAACTGGCACGAATGGGACTCAAATCTATTCATCCTACATCACGGACATCGTACTAGGTAGGCAGTACTAGCTACAACCTTGGAATAAAGCATGCCGGATTAAGAAGAGATAGAAACAGTTTAATCTCCCTCTATTATCTTTGCATTTTAATTCTGAGAGGAGGACCGTGTACACAGTGGGACAATAAGGTTAATAATGGTGAAGATGACGATGATCATATATCTATTCACAAGGTTCACCGATTGATTTGGTACGAAAATGACTGAAAAAGGCCACATTTCATCAGTGTGTACGTATGTATATATATACATACATAAATTTTATTAGTCCACTGTTGGATATTAACCTCTTCTCAGAACGAGAACGATTGGTGCCATAGTCATGTTTATGTATATAAACATATAATAGACTGAACGGCACAAATACATGCTATCTGGCATGCTACAAATACATTTTTATACATGCAAATATAAAACACATTCGATTAACACATTATTTTTTTAAGACTTTTGCGTGACGTTCCCAACTGTCACTTATAATTTAATTAAATCGAAATTTTCTTCATACAAAACATGACCCTGTTATCGTAATAATTATATAACTAAGCAACTCAATATTCAACACTCTTAGTGTAAACTACAATACGCAGAAATCAACTTGACACTTGCAAGGACTATTCGTCCCTTCACTCATCTAACTCAACCTTCTAATGTCTATCACACTCGCCGTCATCGCGTTATTACTTGCCTATTACGTCATCATAACAAGGTGCCCAGTTGAATTCTGCGAGTTATAATAAATCTATTTGTGTCTTGCCAACCTTCGGCGGTGCACAGAAGTACAGACAAGTGATAAACGATCACAAATGTTCTCCGGATATAGTCTCCAACTTTCGTTATTATGTCATCTAAAGTCAACAGATCGTAACGATTGTGAAACACGATGGCGTTATGTCTGTTGCATTTCTTTTGCCTTTATAGCAACTGCATATCAATGTTTATTTCCGTAAATAGGTCTTGCCGTATCTTCTGTACCTAAGTTTAAAATTACTTTTTTTTTTCTTAACCGTTTCACAGTAAATTATTACAATGGAGTAATACGAGCGTGTGTTTATGATAAGATTGATGAATGTAGCCAACATCGGGTCCGCAAGGACATACATTTGGCACTTACTGCTCTTTGTCCAATTTGTTTAAGAACCTGGCGTGATGATAGTATATTTTCTGCACAACTTCGTTATCAAGAGAGACAACGTGAGTATCGTTACATCAGACCCCGCATACAATGTTTGCAGAGGGTCACCCACGCATCTCAATCAATTCTGTAGCGAATGACGATCTGTACAATAGCTTAAATGGCCAGCGTTTAACCCATAACATCTTAGGGCCCAGACAGATGCTAGGAGGAAGCAAGGTGTCAGTGCAGTACTCAGACTGGATTATTTTTGATTATTCAATCTATTATCGCTAGATATTCTTGTGATATGATATTTTAGTATGGATTTGATCGCATTGCGTTGGTTCAGTGGTTGGTGAATGTGACTGTTGAGAGAGGTATTAATTTCGATTCCTATTCGCGACAAATATTCGGGTGTTAAGCATATATACGTATTGCATCTAATAAACAAGATTGTACCCGAGAATAAAATAATCCGTAGTAAATCATTTAGACATTTTTCCCTATATATAGTTTATCAGCCCTCAGCTAATATAACCTAACTTAAAACTATTTCTGTTACAGGGAAGCGAAGCAAATCTGGCCATCAATACAGTCAACGAAGTATGTCTCCAAAAAGAATTAGAGTTATATAACTAAATTAAAACATACAAAAACATATTTCAGATCACATAAATTTCAAATAGGAAAAGCAACTTGACTTGACCTAACCGGAGGCAATATATTGAATCATTATCATTATTTGTGACGAAACATTTATCAGTACAATAATAAAGCAAAACTTACGATTCGATCAATCTTAGTCCAAAGCCTGATTGAATTACGCGATAATTGTTAAGCTACGAGAAAGCTATATATTCGTATCTCGTCCCGGCGAATACAAGCTGGAACATTTAAAGTCCAACATGACTGGCCAATCTGAGCAGACAGCGGAAAGTTCCTGAGCCATGTTCTAAAACCGCTATCTTCGTGATATGGCTGTTAAATGTGAATTAAGGTACCTTTACAACTTTCACTGGAACTTAAAGTGTAATCCCCAGATAAATGGTTAATTAATGTAGTCTCAGTACAAAGTGAGCTTCGAGTGGGCTGAGCACTAACTGGAGTGAATGGAAAATAACTATAGTCATGTATGGGCAGATCTAGAACCGGATAACGTAACAAGCATTTATCGTTTTCATGATTTGCTAACATAACACCCGTTTTTCCCCGAAGAGGTAGGCAAAAGAATATAATACTCTCACTTTTCACCTGTTTTGTTTCACCTGAATTTAATAAATGCATGTAGAATATTTACATTATTAATAAAAGGTGTGTGAAATCTCACCAAGTTAAACCTGCTCCCACAAAGTTATCATAATACATAGAACGTTTTAAATCAAATCCTCCAACTCTTCCATTATTTCTTGGACCCCAAATGCACTTAACGAATTTTCGTAAATCATTTGACAGCCCCTCGCTGTGATAATAGCATCAATTGGAATACATTGCCAACGATCCAAGGGGACGTCCAGTTGATGCGAATGTTGACCTTCGCCGAAATCCTGCAACTTGTTCACAGATCAAATACCCCTATGTCCCCTTTCAAGGTATCTGATTCTAATATTCAGATTCAAAAGATTCACATCGTATCCTCTATTAGGAAATGAAGTGCTCAAAGTTTTTAAATATGATTTTTTTTCTATTTTTGATACGTTTTTGTATACATCATCATCACCAACTCTTTTATTGTCCCGCTGTTGGTCACGGATCTTCTCTCACAAGGGAAGGATTACGGCCATATGTATAATTATAATATAGTCCTATTTCATATGAATATACGCATACAAAGGCCATATCACGTGGTCTTTAAACATAACGTGTTAATGTGATATGAGCCACAAAATTTTAGGACATACAAACAGTACAATGAATTGCTTTTACGGTTAATAGAAGAAATGAAAACAAAAGAACCTAGACCATAACCGCTAATTAATGACGATATAAGCCTTGACTCTTACCGATACGTAGGTATGTAATTGCAGTTGTCAAAAAATAATGACTTCCTGCCCTAACCCACCGTCATCTCTGGACGATTTGTTGTGTAGACAAAATAATCCGGGGTGGTGGCCATCAATCTTCATACGTGGCCCGAAATTAAACTGGATCTTCGCCTGTGCGCAGTACGGATAGCAGAAAAAGTGGGTTAAAACTTCATTATTCTCTATTAACGAAATATAACAACAATTTGTCATATCAATAGACTGTGTTTACAAGCCCTTGAATTTTTAAAGAAGAAAAAGAAGACCACGTGTTGAAGTTGAACAAAATCAATTTTTAACCATTTTTATATAATTTCATCGGAATTCAATGAGTGCTCGTTTTTTTAATTAGGATGTAGATGGTATTTAAATATTATGGTGATATTTTTTAAATTATTGTGCTACCCGTCATAAATTTCACGATCATCCAATGGCTTCAGTAGAGCCGTGTCCAACAGTGGATCAATATAACGGTTAATGATCATGATGACGACTACAACAGTTTTAAAATATTGCCTTCACTGGTGTATAATTTCTTTGTTATATCTTCATGAATAAAAATTAACATTGAAATCGATAATAAATAAAAACCATTATGAAACTTAAAGGTATTCACAACTTCCTCAAAATGAAGAAGAAGTTAGGAGAAGTTCTGAGTACCAGCTGGAAATTTCCTTTATACCATACGAGGTAACTGTGTGCTATACAGAAAACAATGCTTGCAATTTTACTATAAATATTAAAAAAAAACTAAATCTGTAGTCTATGATTAACGATTATATTTGATATTTGCAATTATTTTTTTTGCTATCGCTGCTGTAAACACCACCAGCACAGAGGCAATTTTCGCATTTATACAGTTAGTGGCGACCTTGCGGCCAGGACACAATTAGAAGTGTTCCGCAGTGTCCCGAAGGAAGACTAGCGAAGTGTACAGCAGGACCTCGACGTATGGAATTACCATAAAAATGATGAATGAATGTAACTCTTAGTAGTACTTCCGCTATTGCCGGGTGGTATACTAAAAATATAACTAATCTCTCTTGATCGGTCTCTTAAGTGGTAGCCAAAGAGTTCTCTCTGGAAGCTACTCTTTGGCAGCCTTAAAAAGTCTACTGGTGGATACAGAGTCTCCTAGTCGGTGCTACTCCACCGGGTTCTGAAACTTTAGAGTCCAGCTGCGTCCAGCTGTCTTCTTTAGGTCGTTAGAATTGGCAGGAAGGCGACCTTTGCTTCCTTTAAAGAGATATAGCAAACAGCGTGACATTTCTTTCCCGTCAGTCGGCGGTCCTTCGAGCGACGCAGCATCCCCATTGCCACTTAAACGTACATTTATAATTACGCAAATATAATATATGTTGCGCGGACATCAACAAAATCTATTAATATAATTACAGTATCGGTTTAACTGCGTACGTTCGGCTATCAAGTTTCGCATAATCTCAATTCACGTGTAAAGTATTTGGGTGTGCTCCATCTATAATTACTGACATCATGTTGGCTGACTTCAGTATGATGGCTAAGGGTGTATTCACACTGGCTGTTGTAGCTAATTGAGTCATCCGCTGCTTTGTTGAAATCCGTAGCTAATTAAGTTGGAATTATTCCGCATTCATTCGCGATGTTCGAAGGAATGCGACAAGTAAAATGCGCATGCAAACAATATGTAACATAACTATAACTTAAGCGCTTGATTTGTTCACGAGAATAAAATGTTTTTCAAATAGCATGAGAAAAATTCAAGGTTTATATATGTAGAAATGAGTCATGAGTGAAAAAATCGCTACTCGGGCTTGCAAGGTTGGAGATGCTTTGCTGTTGGTACACCGTACATACCCTGAAAGTGCCTTGACGTTATAATACAATAATAATTATGAAAACTTGATCTTAATACAAATACATACGTATATCCCACAGAACATTAACTCTTAAGTCGGATACAAACGCGAAATAAGTTAAGCGTCTTTAACTCTTCTTCAATTCCGTAACAAAAAGCAATTAACATCAAGTGTAAACGCACCTTAACATATCCTTCGTCTACTTAACTGTACTAATAAATTAGTATACACTGACCCATTGGCCGATGAAAAATTTTACCGACAGCAGGCCAATGCACTCGCGGAGTAATTATTCTAAATGGCTGTAAAAACTCTCGCATCGAACAGCGCTCTGAGCGTTCGCGAATTTCATTTCTAACGACCATCGCCTCACGAAGCCACAGTCCAGCCGAGCTAATTACTTTAATCTCTCCAAATTACAGTATGCAGGAAACTTATTCCGTCGTTATAATTACGTTTTCTAGTTGTGAATATCGGGTCTCCAATTCAATTTGATTTCCTTATGTTACTCGTCGTCAATATCTATAGAATATTATACAACGCATGATATAAATATAATTATGTTTTACATGTAAATATGTAGATATTTTAATGTAACAAAGGAAGTGACGAACAAAGGCATAATTTATTAATCGATTTATTTATTAACACTTGTATGACATCTTAAACTAAGGGATTACAATATACTGATGCCTAACAGCATTCTCTTCCAGTCACTCTTAAGCCACTTAAAGTAAAACAAAGAAGAATACATACAATTTTCCCACTGACAAGATTGTAATAGAGGAAAGAAAAATTTAATCCACATATATCACAAGATTATGCAAATTACAAAAGAGACTGAAACCTATCTTGTTACTTATGAGTGAGATGATTACATCATCGTAGACCAGTAGGTATATATATTCTCTAAGTATAAGTGAATTATCTATACACTAAGCCGACCTCGGGACCAAATAGGTCAGACACTGATGGGAAGTCAGCCTCCAATACCGATGTGCGTGTAAGGTGTAAGTGATGTGACAATAAGCGATGTATAAAGTATAAGAAACACCTCTGCTCTTTAAGGATAGATAGACACCCGGTCCTTTCTGCCTAGGTCACAAGCGACCTGGCGTGACAATATAAGGATAATAGGTAACTCAAATGTGAAAACATTCTGCACCCTCAAACGTGTGTTTGCTCAAAAGACATCTTGATAAATTGATTCAAATGACATTGCTAAGAACATTTTGATTGAGAATGACCTTATCGTCACCTAGACATCGGCTTTTTCTCACATCATTTTGTATCTAAACAGTCTCCTTTGCATACCCGATACTGATATAGAATTTTATTTTGAAAAGAAATAGGTTAACCTTTTGAAAAAAGTGACTCGCTGAAAATCAGTCAGTAGTCACGGGTTATGCTTGGCTGCCGGCGGCAAAGACTGAGCTTGGGCCCTACCCATCATAATTCTTGACTTTTTTATAAAAAAACGTAACCTCACGCCTGTAATCCCCGTAGAGGTAGGCAGAGGAGTGTAGTACACTCCCACGGT
>DWFV01000260.1:0-15797 GCA_018246775.1 Parelbella machaon machaon
TGTGTTTCTGAATTATTCGCATACATGTATTTGAAAACTATAAGGATACAGATGCAGGGTAGGATGCAAAGGTATAAGGATACAGGAGTGCCTCGTTGGTCGAGTGGTTGCAAGCACGATTTCTGATCAAATGTTCCAGAGTTTGATTCTCTTCGGGCACCATTGGATTTTTCTAATTTAGATTTTTTAGTAGAAATTTGTAGGAGTGGTCCGCTAGTCTAAATCTGTGCTCGGTATATTGTAATAGGCTCACCAACTATTCCATGGTGGGACATAAACCTAACTGGTGAAACGTGAGAGTGTACTATATTCCTCTGCCTACCCCTTTGGGAATTATGTTTGATAATTTGGCACTCTATTCTCTCTGTGTAATCCATAAGGGATCTGCATCATGGCCTCATGATATAATTATGTTAAAAGGATATAAAGAAGGATTTTCTAAAGAACGAAACTGTCAGAAAAAAATAATTCTGAGATAATTTGATAATATAATAATATGCAATTATACATTTCCACTTTCAACGCTCGATTATGGAATTTATTTTCAAATAATTATATTCAATTTTGCGTATTAACGACTTTCATGAAAGCTTTTGTTCTTAACGATGATATAACTGAAGTAATATTTTTAATTGACTATTAAGAGATTTTCGCCATATAAATTATCAAATTATACTGTTATGTATAAAAAAAACACGTGGCACATGTGACGTACATGATTGATTGAAGAAATAAATATTTAAATGAAATATATGTATTAACAACCTTGAGACTATGTCTTGACAAACGTAGCGTAAGACGCCCTGGAGCGCCATATATATACTTTGCCTATATTTATTTTTTGTAAGAACGTATTACATATATTTTAGTCCTTAAGGATACTGACAGTCGCATCTTCAATTACATAAATTACATGTACATATGTATGTAAAACCGGGTCGATACAATCTGCCCTTTACCTACATAGCGGAGGCGCAAAACAAACCACTGACATTTAGTTTGAATGCGTGGCGCAACGTCTCCACCTCGTCTCGGATGCTCGAGGCGGCTGCAGGCGCATCTTCTATTTCGCAACACACATTTTATAGTTGTACAGATTTTCTCAAACGATTCATGCTCACTTGTCTCTCCCTGTTCATTATTACTACGGACTTTAAACATTAAATTGTACTCATTTCGTTTTATAATCAAACTCTACATCAACTAAACGTTCGTATATATACCAAAAAGGTCGAGTACAGATTATTAACCAGGGTCCATAAAACATCCAAAATCATCGAAGATCAGCACTCTAGTTGACATTTCAAAGTAATCATTGCTTTCTTAAAATAGTAAGCAATATATAAGCTCTTAAAGTTGCTTTTATTTATTACATGTAATATTGTTTAAATGGTTTTGTTTTAGACTATTCTACATGATTAATTTTGAACAACAGACTCAGATAATAGAAGATGTAAATAAGGCGCAGTATGGCGTCTATAGGAAAGGGTTAGGTAGGCCTTGTCACAAATACCGCGCGGGTCGTCAGATGTCGCGGCGGTCGACCCGGCGGATTCGGCGTGATATGTCAATATAGGGTTGCCATACTGTGTTTAACACGAACCGTTTCTCCCCATAAACAGCCATTTTTATAAATAATACCATAAAAATAATTCATAACTTATTTAAACTCATAAACGTCAAATTTTTACATCACCATCATCATCATAAATGGCATTATCAACATCAACTATGTATATTAACATCGACTATTTTATCGTTCCGCTGTTGGCCACATTTTTCCTGTCAGATCAGAAAATAAATTAAGCCCACAGATAGCCACGCTGGCCAAGTTAGTACGTGACAATGAAAGTTAAAAATTACCATACGATTATATATGTACATACGTGTACACGAAGGTGTGAATATTTTCATAAATAATGCAAGGAATTGCACAGTTAAAAAAATCACACGTAAATACAAAGAAAGCACTTGCCATCCACATTTTCGAATCTATAATTAAGTTTAAAAAACGAATTATTCAATGTATTAGCCTTTTATTAAGTGACATAAATAATACCTATGAATCCATACTTCATCCAGTAGAACATTGTCATATTTTTTTTAAATTAGTATTCCGGTTAATATAACTAATTTAATATACGAGTATATTTATAATATGATTACGTGATTACATATTGACTCATGAGTAATATCTGAGAATGATATATGCTGGAGCTAATTGTCGCTATTTCTGCCAGTGTATGAAGAGAGTGATCAATTCAGAAGCACATCTGTAAGGATAGAGATTTTTGCCACTCTGCCTACCATGTTAAGGACTTGGCGTAATTATATAATGATAATTATAACAAAATTTAGTATTTATGACTACATATAAAATAGTCAAAATAAACAGGAGTAAAGTGCGCATAAAATATTTTTTTTTACCATAAATAGCTACTGATATTAACTACAAAGATGGTTTTAACTTAGAACCGGCTTAAATAATAAAGTCGAGTACATATTATAATACCTACTTACACAAATCTGCGTTCATATCTTCCTAACAGTGTTACAACATTGTTATAAGATGTCTAACCTCAGGACGCCTTGAGCCCGGCGACAGAGAGTTGTGCCACTTAACTAATGCATACTTAATTATTAGAATTGTTGTTCCCTCTGAGATCATTATGAGAATTAATAATATTGAAATAAAGATCCAATATAATATTATTTTAATAATAATAAGTTTTACTGCAAATGTACACATACAACATAGATTTTAACTATTTATTTGTTTAACTGTAGGTATATAATTGCCGCCCTTGTACAAAGCTTCCTTAGTAGGTATACAGACATACATATATTCTGTATTATATATGTTTGTATAAATTGTAACGCCTATTTTCCATAGGGGGTAGGTAGATAGTAACGATTTCCACTGGCTACGGTCATTGAAACCTTCCCTCACCGTTTCTACATGTACTAAAGTTGTCATACATACTCGTCTACTAAACGTATGACCTGGCCTTCTTTAGCACGCGTAAAATTTGGTTGAATCACGCACCCTCAGATTTGCCTCTACATACTGACACTACATACAGCCCTTATAAATGTATTTGAACTAATACAGACACGTTCACACACACGCACATACATACATACACACGTGTATATAAACGTGGTTCTCTAAAACCTAATATAGTTGTAAGCTGTTATAAAATTTGTACTTTCGTGCATTATCAATAAGTTAGACGAAACATTACTAACAGATGCACATGGCTCTTGCAGTTCGAAGTAATGGCTCACACCGCAACATCCGCGAAGTCCTTTTTAGGTGAATCCAGATATTACATGGTATACTCGCTTGTCTGTTCGCTGCAGCAAATATCAGCGCAAAGAAAATATCTCATTACTTTTACGCTCGTATTATTTTCCGTATACGTTGTTACCTTGAATGTTATTAAACAAAGTAATCCTATATACAAAAATAAAACTGTAATAAACCATAAAACTGTAAGAATAAAACTTTCTTTTAATCGTTGCAATTTCCTTCGGCATTTCTGAAGACAGAGCGCGATGGCGCTCGTTGGGAGAGGCCTATGTCCAGCAGTGGACTGAAATAGGCTGATGATGATGATGATGATGATTTCTGCAGTTTCCTGGTTGCAGTTTTCATCACAACAGCGGCCAAAATATCGTCCTGTCCTATTTATAGTACGTCATAGTGTGAACGAAAATGAAATCAACTTTGATAGATGCGACATTATGCGGATTCTGTTTAATTAAACTATCTAAGTGTCGCTAAAAGTTACTAAAATCGTTAATTTAACGGTCATGAAATTATAGAGCGCCTCCTGTTATATACGCAATTGAAATCAATCCATTTAGAAGGAATGATCTTCGAATGCAATAAAACTACTTTCAAACCATGTTTCCGTCAAACTAAATAAACAAGTAAACATTCTTGCTTCATAATTTTCTTTATCGGTTTCGATCAAAGCAAATGTATAAAACATACAAGATAGAGAAATAATATAAGAATAAAAGAATCAAATGTAATCTCGGATCGTCTGTACTTCAGTACGCAAATAGACATTTCTAAGTTATATGAATTATTCAGATTGCTAGGTAGCAACGACCTGAGGTAAGTCGGCTGTAGGGGGAGCAAATGGCATCCCGTGATTGCATTGAATCCTGCCAGTCGGGTTTGAGGTATTAGATACAAAACTACAAAGAAAACTAGGACGCCACGATTCTAAAGCATCTTGGTATAGAGAATTACATTAAGATCGCTTTGATTAAAGATATTGATATTTTTCATGATTCTATTATATCTTTTAAGAAAAAATTAAGGTCCTAGTTACTTAAATTATAATTCTGTCTTGTTTTTTGATGTATTTATATTTATACTGCAGTTCTTTTTCTGTTATTTCAAAATTGTAAACAATCACGTCACTCTATTGCTAAGTGAATGCTGTACGTACCTATAATTGGTATGTATATCTGTTAAGATTCCAGTGTATAATATTTCACAGAATGTGTTGTATACTATGCTGTTGGTATTTAGTAAATAATTAAATAAATAAGAGAAGTTAAAAAGGATACTGTGACAAGAGGAAAGCGATTGTTATTCACGCTCTTTAAAAATGTTCGGAACTCGATTTGAATTTAAGCCGTATAATGACATCTCATTAACATAATATATTTTTAGTTGTATATTATATCTTAACTTGCCAGTTATATGTAGTATAGCTTAGTTCTAAATATAATGAGAACTATGGAATAAAGTATTGCATAATATTTACGTATACTATTGTTAAATAAATACATGTAAGTAATATATAGTGATTATTTGAGCGGATGTCATTCATACTTCAGACGAAACTTAATGACGGGGTTTTGTGATGTACAATCGCTCAGTCATTCAATTAGTCGCTCAGCGTGCGATTATTTGAACGAATGTCGTTCTGAAACGACTTGCTAATATGCGAGTCGTTTCAGAACGACAGGCTTTATTAGCAGGCTTCATTGGCAGACTAAATATGCATAAATATAAATATATAAAGTTATGGCTTGGAAAATATTAAATGTATGTATATGTACATATTTTGACATTTTATTCAGGTTACCGCGTCAATCTAGAACATTCCATTATTCGATCAATTTAAGTGTCTCGATACCGCTAAGCTATGAAATCTAAATTCATTGTTATATACCTTGGATAAAACATTCGTTTACCATAACTGAATTATGAAATTTACTTGCATATTTTTTGATAGAGAGTGTTAAGCCTAGCTGCCTTTAGCGGCGGGTATGTTTGTAGAGGTTATATTCGAAAGTTAACCCGAATAATTTTATTCGAGACATCTCTCCACGCGAGGTCCATTACGGGCTAGTCAGAATGTCAAATATCTCTATCCTTGCAGACCTGCCGAGCTTCTTACAAATTAATCACTCTCTTCATACATGTAAAATTTTGTTTTTTCCTATATTAATACACCTGGCCACTGGATGTGCTGCCAACAACAAATTAAATGCCTCTTCAAACCCTTATCTGACGTTGCGAACCATAATTACAACTCATCCACATAATGGTAATAACCATACTTTACAGCTATAAATATGGGAATAGGTCCATGTTGTTTCGTCTAAAGGTGACCTTTAACCCGCGTAGCCGGGACAAACCCATTACTGGTCCAAATTACCCTTGAGAACTGTTATATCTAACGGCTGGATTGGACCCACTAAGCACCTACGTGCTTAAAATAAATATGTTCACGTACCACGTGGCCAACAAAACAGACCTTACTTTTTTTAAACTAGTAAACATTATTGATTTTATCCTTAGTTTGCTAGTTTTCAATAAACAAAATTGTACATTTAAATATCATGTTATATAAATATGCATATTAGAAATTTCAAATTATTTTAAATTTACGATTCTATAATAATCATAAAAGTAGGCTAAATGATGATATACTCGTATAATAAAAAGGTTAAGTGCACCCAAGGTTTAGTTTTTTTTTTTAAATTAAGTGTTCGTTTACGCTGCCAACTGCACTGAAATGTCAATAAATGTCTACTTCAAGTCATGGAAATCTATGATTTATACGTTCATAAATTTTATTTATAATGAACTTACGATGCTTTTGTGAAAATATCATTGAACTTGTTCGGCCTTACCGGATACTATCTTCTCGACTGTACAAACGGTAAGAATCACTGAAAGAAACAAGTATACCTACATATAAAATTGCCCGCCAGTGGTGTAAATGAAAAAAAAAACTTTACAGAAACCTTACAGCGTTTTACCGCCTTTTTGAATGAGCGATAGCGAATTATCACACACGCAAAATGTACTATGTGTTTAATTACGTATATATTGCTATTGTAAGAATTTCATGTTCGAAATTTAAATTTCAAACGACTTCAAATCCAGACCAATGTTCAATTAACAAAAATAGACAGGTACGCTTGCACCTTTTCTACTTTATTTTAAAACAAAATTATTTATTGAAACAGATCGAAGTAATCGATTTTGAAATAAAACGTAAACCGAGAAGTAGACAACTTTTTGATTATAATGTTATGTCAACGGTTTTTATGCAAAAACTTTCTACGGAACGTTGAAAATAAATTGAACGTTAGATTTTGTCATCTCTCGAATGAATAAAAAAAATATAAAATATAATTCTGTTTTATCAGCCACTGTAACTCTGTTGGACATCGTGCGAAACGTGACTGATTGAAGTGGTTCTGAATAGAGATTTATAGTTTACTAAATTCGTCAAGTGACGTTTGTAAGCTACGCCGAAAACTACCGTAAAGTATTATTTATGAAAATATTTTTAAATTACTAATGAAACAATTGAAAACAACACCTGTTTATTTAAAATATTACGATTTAATAACACGCTTCAGGCGTTTGAAACAAACGAAATTTAAATAAATTTAGTAATAAAGCAATTACTTTAAACGCTACTAATAATACTTATAACGTATAATCGTAAGTGTGGAAATATTGACTTTAACGTTGTTAAATTTCATTTAATGTTAAGTTACGAGGTTACAACTAATGCTGAATATTTTTCGTACCTACTCATTTTAATTTTCACTTCACGGCTTGTTACCAATTCATTGAACCGGGTTTTTAGTGTCCAAACATGTTCTGTGCTTGCCAACAAAAGACTTTTTCTACAAAACTATCTGGTGACAGCTTTGGTGAAAGTATTACGGAATTTTTACGACTATTACTCCGCCATTTTGAAGAAACTGTCAAATATGGCGCCAATCACTAAAGATTATTAACGGCCAAATAGGATTTGATAAATTTTAATTTATATTAAACATACTAAGACTATAATAACTTTAGCATAAATAAATATATTATGGCCTCTCTGTAAAATAAGAATACAAATGTTTATATTCTAAAGCAACCTTTATAAAATATATATAACTTTATACACCAACACGATGTTCTAAGCAATTTGTACGGCACTGTTTATAAAGAAATTGAATTTACTTTTTAAAATAAAATTGTATTTTTGAACCTTGACATTAGCACAGATAATAAAACTAGTCGTGGCTCGATAGGTACACACAAGTGAGTCAGAGAAACAGGATTTAACACACATCAATATCTACATTTGCAAAAACCCGTTCCACAGCCATATTATTTACCATGTACAAGATAGAAAATATTTATCAGCTCTAATCTCCACGTTTTCAAAATACCTCCACATCCGACTATAATTGAACAAAAAAGAGAAAGGTACATAACAAAGTCATTTCAAAATATCAGCTACATATAAATTATTGTAATTAAAAGTGCAAATTCAGTATATAAAATATACAGCCTTAGAAAAGTTACATATGAATTAATTTGAATATCTTATTCATAGAAAATGTTTAGTTTAAAAATATTTAATAATTTCTTTAATATGTTAAAATGGATAACGACTGCTATTTTAATATTTAAAATATTAAAATTCACTTCACGGAACTTAATGCTAAGGCTAAGTTGCGCGTTATTATGACAGCTAAAAAATATATGTTTATGAACTAAATTTTCACACCAACGAACCGTCCTTCATGGATACGACGGCATTGGTTCAAAATGCCAACATTCCACAGTTACTCAATCAGTTTTAGTCGTCGTTTATTATATCTGGCTGTTCTTTTGTTGTTGTTTTTTTGTTAACAGTTGCTAGTTGTAATAAAATGGAAAGTTTAATTGCACATCAGCGTTATTAATGTAAGTTATGGAACAAACATTTATGTAGATATGTATAGCTGTATTAATGTTCATTTAACGTGTTTTAAATTATAGCAAAAACTGTATCAGCTTTACAAGGTATTTAGATTCATATCTTTATGATGATAATAATATTCAATATTGGTGTATCTACACAAATATTGAATATTATTATGATATGTCCATATTATTAAATGAAGAATATTATTATGATAAGGAGCAGATATATTTCCGGGATAAGTAAAGCATTTTTAAAAAGTCTAGCCAGTAATCCTTATCAATAGTAATTCGTAGGGAAATAGTATTTCAGGATTTGTTCCTATTCTTCAAGAATTACATTAAATATCTATAACAGGAGTATTTAGAGCTTCTAGTTTAATGTAAGAATATATACTTTCTAACTAGAAAGTATATATTTTTAGATTTAAGTAGGACATAATTCAAATTATAATACTAATAATAATATTTGTATAAATCATCTGTATATAGTTATACAAAGGTGAATTTCAATTAAGAACAAAAAGAGCATCAAAACGAATCATTATAAATTACTAAATTAGTACATAACAACAATTAAGCCGACTGAACCTAAACTTACATTCGTTTTATAACAATCGTATTTCCGCAATGTAATGTATAACTAACAACTAGCAAGTAACTAGAATGTTACAAAATTACAATGTAAGTTCATCATTAATAGCTATTGCGCTCAGTTGATGTCATTTACACAAAATGTGAGCTATTTATAATTTATGAGTGCGAAAGAAAAATCTCAAATTGTCCTTAAACATGATAAGTGGCATGTTTGTTAGCAAAGGCAAAATCCTTCAACAATAGTTGGACCATAATAACGTGTTATTAAATACACCTACATAAACGTTTTTTTTTTATATATGTATAAGACTCAAACTTGATAATTTGTACAAATTGCTCTCCGCAGCCTTTTCAGTCTTCACTTTATTTATTTTGTTAAGTAAATTGTAGTGTACTTACTCCGCTAATTACACTTGTAAGACCCGTAATTTATGTAATTTGCTCAAAGACGCTAGACTATTAAAATTACGTATGGGCGTAGCAACATAATGTTAAATCGTCCAGAGATATGTCAGCGGCACATTTCGCATGAAACATTTTAATTAAATAGCCATAAAATAATTCTAGAAATTACGTTTGGAATAATTGTGCGATGGAAAATTAAAATAAAGGGTTTTTTAAGACGCAGTAAGACATGTAGGTATGTTTAGTCAAAACGCTGATTCGTTACATTAAATGATGCTTTTGGGTAAGATGGTTGTGGTGGAGGGGATAGGTGATTATGAAATAGGCTTGTAGGTGAGAGACTAATAAAATATATTCATGGACATTTCCATGCTTAGATTATCACTATGGCTTAATACATCCGTCAGATTTGTGGGCGGGAAACTTCCAAAATCCCGTACATTCTCCTCAAATAATTGAACCTGATTAATTTAGGTACTGACTAACTCGTGAAAATTATTTCTAATATCAAAATTTAACTTTAAACTTAATTATCACCAGCAGGATAATGATGGCAATAGAAAATACAAAGCGAACCCACGTAATGAAGTACAGAAACTCGCTTAAATAGATCACGAAACACAATGTAGACCAGCCATATGTTCATCGCAACATAACAATCGTAATGAATAAAATATAAGCGTAACTATTACACAATACATGTGCATACTATATCACGGTACTCCACCCATTCGTGTTCTGTCCTTAATCTTGCATCACAACCGTCGACAACCATCGCATCGGTTAGTATGGTAAAAGTGCAAATAGATTTTAACATCGCATTCGAAATTCGAAAATATCATCAAATAATACGTTTGTATCAATATATTATCATAGAATAGAATGCCATTATTTCGTCCTACTCCATGCGCTGGCGCATCTTGCACTCGTATTTATAAATAGGTATTAGAACGTCTCAGATCATAGTTCGATTTGAATCATGCAAAATCTGTCTAAAATCAATTGAAAAAAGGTTTCGCTGTTTTCATTTTCTGCTACATATTACATTTTTTACACCATATGGCAATCTATATAACTCGCAACATGAAGCGTGTTACATACATGTATAATTAACAAAAATCCTTGGTAAGAACTCGGAGAGGGAAATGAGACGAGGTCAAGAATGCGTTTGTATATTCTTGATTAGAAAAACTATCCGTTCCTTGTTAAAACAAGGGGTCACTTGTTTCCTGTTGAAAGAGAGAGCAAAGTGTATTTGAAGAGTGAAACAACCTATTGACAATATTAGATACTTCTTTTTGAATTTAGAAAAGCCCTTAGTGAAATTTTACCGAGAAAGTGCCACTTATGGACATGGACTCTTGAAATGGAATTGCAAAGTGTAAAACTAAATTAATGTTTCCTATAACACAGCCTATAAACCAATTCGATTTATAAATTTAAAAAAAAATATATGAAATTAATACATGAATAAAATCAATGGACTTACAATTAGATTAAAATTTATAAGTTACTATTTATATAGTTCTAATATTATTATAAATGTAAACAGAAAATATGAATATAATTATTATATTCAGGCTAATATCGTCAACAACGAAATACCATTCTCATTACGTCGCTTGTCCCGTATGTCCGTTGCAAATGCAAAAAAACGTGACAAAAAGCGGACCTTGACAATAGACGTTCAACTTTAACATTTTGACATTACATACTTCACACTACCCCGGCATGCGGGACTTGACTTTTGAGTTTTGCATCGAGAGCTCGCTGTCAGTACATTTTGCAACAACGCATTGAAATCATAACGTAACATCACGCCTGTAATCCCCCAAGAGATAGGCAGAAGAGTGTAGTACACGTTGACGTTTCACCAGTTATGTTTATGTTCCACAATGCAATAGGTGGTGAGCCTATTGCCATATACCGAACACAAATTCAGACTCGGAACCACTACCAGAATTTTTTATTAGAAAGCCTAAGTTAGATAAATCCTATAGTATCCGACCAAGGATTTGAACCCAAGACCTCTTGATCAGCACTCGCGCTTGCCACCACTCGACCAACGAGGCAGTCATTGTCTTTGTTGCATTGGAATCGATATTGGAACGATATCGATATTAATAGCCGTTATGAGTCTTTTGGTTATATTAATGCAAATACATAGATGTACGGATTCGAAATTAATATCTTCTCGAACTTATAGCTTGGTATATTATATATAGGTATATAAAATAACTTATTTGTTTGGCCCTTTAGTCTAGTGGCTATGCAAATTGTAAGTTCAGTTTTCCCTCAAGACAAATGTTTGTGTCATAAGCATTAGTATTTCTTAAAATGATTAGACAGATCTGCTTCTGAAGAAATTTCTTTTGCAATTACGAGTCATTCTTATACTCGTCATAGGCGTAAGTCTTCATATCACTGTCAGTCCGTCTGTAATAAGGCTACCTCTGTCCACTGCTGGACATAGGTTTCCACTAATGAGCGCCACCGCACTCTGTCCTCGGCTTGTCGCATCCAACTTCTGCCTGCAGCCTTTCGCAGATCGTCATTGTATGTATATGTATACGTATGCACATATGTACGCGAAGTATATAAATGAACGAGTTATGTAAATCAAGACCATAATAATGTGTGTCGTAAGGATGTATTAAATAGTACAGTAAGCCTTATTGATTGACTAGTTTTTGTAACACCCAGCGCAATACCGGATAAGTGAGGAATCTCGCTCTGTCGGCCGCTTGCAGCGTTAATACTCCCTTAAGAGGCTTACCGACCTAATTCGCTAAGTGCATGCGTTTTATACAACGCAAGAATAAATTACGGGTGAGGACAGCTCTGACAAAAATATTTTATGAGACGGTCCTCCATAAAAGGTATTATAATGTATTTTGGAATTCTTTGGACAACTCGCCGTCCTGCGTTTTCCATTTAATTAGAAAAAGTGGCTTGCAACTATACGGTAAGGGTATATTGGATAATATTCCATAATAATTTATCCTAATATCCAGGTAAATATGTGTCAGTATATACAGAAACCTATTTAGTCAACCTTGCTTTATGACGCTGTAAAAATCCTATTATCGCCCCCTACTTTTGATTAGATTCAATAAATTACAAAAAGACGTTTTCATTTACCGAAAAAGACATGTACCGAATAAACAGCAAGTGAAAGTGAGGGGCGAACAGAAATGTGGGTAATAAACCAATCGGACACACCCGGACGATACACACTAACATCAGCGACATCCTTATCTCTTGTACGTCGTAAACATTTGACCAAAAACCTCCCACAAAGAATGCGCGACCAGACTCTTTCTGTTTTAATTTAATCTTCCATTATCTGATTGCCTCGTCTGCTCTAATGGTCGCAAGCGCTACCGAGCAAGAAGCCCTGTGTTCGAAATCCGGGTCAGGCAAAAGTATTACCTGTTGGGATTTTTCTCACTCACCATTCCCAATAGTAGGTCGAAGTTTGGATTTATGCTCGATTTATAGCAATAGGCCCACCCCATACTCTATAGAACATATAATATTATTATAACATACACAAGTAAGTCCACTGCCTATTCCTTCTGAAAAATAAATGCGTGATGGTCTTTTTTTATTATTCTCCTCCTCGTCGCCGCGAGAACATTTTTTTCATTTTACTCTTACTCACAACTTATCAACTTTTTGTTATAACTCCGCAGATGTGACTCGGATCATACCGCCGAGATGCTATACACTCATTTGCAAGCGTTGATCGAGAGACCAGAGAATCAGAAGAAGTTCGCTGACATTGAGAGAAAACTGCAGATGAGGGGGGCGCTGCCTTCCTCCAAGAAACCGCCAGACTCGTCACTTGGAAGCGAAGTTTCTAGAGAATCTGATTCAGGGAGCAACGAAGAGAGATGCGTCGCCAACTTGTATGACAGTTTGGCGGCTGAGCTCAAGCAAAAGTTGTCAACAGGTAAAAAGGGATTAGGTCAGTCACTTTTTTCAGTTTTCCGTAGGTAGATCAGCTTTCACGCGGCAATGTAGTACAATGCACCACAGATTATGTATGTATGCATTTTGCCTTTTTTTGTCCACACAAGTCGTTAACATTTTGGTATACGAAAAAGTATTTTAAATCCATCAATACTCGCTCTCACGTCACACCTGTAAGAGTCGTTATTCTATTGAGTATAATATTTTTTTTATATAGTATATTCTAATTTATTACTTTAGAATGTAGCTGTATATTTAGTACATATGTATAAGTATTACGTATATCTAATATGTCTTTATATATGTTGTATGCTTTAAGAATGTTTTATGCAGTTGTGTACTAACCGTTTAGAAAATAAACATTTGCCCAGGTTTCTGTATATGGTAGGTCCAAATGTTGAAAGTGTAAAAGAGTAGACCAATTCATAATGTTCGGATATAACTCTGTTCATATTCAAGTTGTTTTAAGACATCGATTTTATTAATGTACATACAGCACAGACCACATCTATTTTGTGACTTACGCAAAATATACGGCACTTGCCACTAATATACCGCACAGTCAGTTATTGTTAATCTATTTTATCCAAAGCGTCAGTTTATTATTCTTCAATCCATACAGCATTACATCAGTATAAATTAATCCTAACCTTTTATACTTTTCACATTAATTGTCTAGATAAGTTACATCTAAACACATAGTTAAAAGCGTATTCAATCGATGTTAATTTGTTCTGTTACACTGTCGTATTATTATGAAGATCCCTGGTCAAATATTCAGATAACAAAGACTTTATAATAATTGCTTGTGTTTTAAAACAATATTTGCGAAACTAATAGGTAGCTACTTGCCTTAAAGCCAGTTTGCTGACCCAAATTTATCCAAAGAAGACTCTCCAGAATAAACATAACAGCCATATAATTACAGGTAAAAGTCCAATTCTTCTGCCACCCCGAGATTATGACACGGTTCACAGGCAAAAGGGCAATTTAAGCAATATTGACACTCGCCGTTGCCTCAATCAGAACATAGTGGGCGTGAACGCCAGACGTAAATTGGAGTCGTCTGGTGGTAGTTCTGGCATTGGCAGTGATCTGGCTCCGTCGCCAGAGAGGAATGACTACAGACAGCACGACAACCACAGCACTAGCGGTAAGAAAACTTCGTCTGTATAACGAACTAAAAGCTCAATACAAAGCAGAGTTCTAAAAACTCAGTATAATTAAATGGACCGGTCTACGATGTAACGATTTACCGTTAGACGCAAACTTTTATTATTTTCTTTGGCTATTGATTGCCACATAACGCTCCCGGTAATATAAACATGCATTAACTCAATTTTTTTAAAATAATTAATAGAAGTTCGTGATTGATAAAAAATGCAAACGGCGTGGATTGGAGCACGTCTTTGGTAGGTACATATATGTATACCTGAGTGTTGTATTGACGCAGCAAACAGGTGATTAGGTCATCGACACCTCGTTAGCAAGATAACATCAATAAAATATCGCGTTTAAAACCCTGTTCACTTTCAAGCACTACGTTTTAAAGCGAAGTCGCAAAAAAACTTTTAACAATGATGTCATCGCACTTAATAAAAATATTTCCGTTTTTGTTCCTACAGATTGATATTTTAAAATTAGCTAATTTCAATGTGCCGGTTGTCCACTTACGCTGTTTTATTTCTTACAAACGTGGAAAACGTCATTAAACATTTTCTTCAATATATTGGTAATACATACGATATATTATACAGATAGATCCTAAAGGCCAAGCTGATGATGAAGGCCCTGATGAAGTGGCATCGATCAGAGGAGTTCTATATCCAGCAATAAACTTACGAAGGTTGATGAAAAGCTGATAGATGAATGACATACGTATAACACACGACATAGAATAGGCAAATGCTAAGAAATTCGGCTTTGTCAATTTCCTATGAATTTCTTGTAAACACCCCCTCCCCCACCCCTTTTATCATCCCCAAGACTCACAACATCGGATGTTACACTTGACGTATTATATATATGTATGTACATATGTATATGAAACGTGAGAACTGATCTGTGAGATCATAGTTTCATAATTCATTTGAATATCGTTAAAATGCATTGTGTTCCTAGATGGTTGTCTATTTCAAGTATATAAAAGCTCTGCAACTAAGTAATAACAAAACCTAAGTATATAAGGCTATTGCATGGTACATATTTTTCGACACCCAATGCTTACGTTCCTTCCGAATCGGTGTTACACTATAATTACTTTACGTACCACGATGTTATCAATTAAAGACAATATTGTTCCCATAAGTCTCAACCGTACACCTAATTTTAGGTGTTCCCACACCTCGCTGGCACTAGACAAAGCTGTGAACTATGCTGTATACATTTCTGTAGTGTAGGTAGTAAGATGATATATTCAAAACTTGAGATAAAGTGAATTATTCTGGGTACGCGAGTTGCTGTCAATTAGTACTGTAATATCAAGTCTATTTTGCATTTTCGATTACCTTTTGTATAGTATTACCGAATTATCCGAATAAAATTCAAAATGATGCTCAAAGGAAATATCTCCTAACGAGGAGCGTCT
>DWFV01000261.1:0-15795 GCA_018246775.1 Parelbella machaon machaon
ATTGGGGGAGGCCTATGTCCAGCAGTGGACTAAAATAGGCTGATGATGATGATGATGATGGGCAAAATCAATAATTTTTAAATTTTCATTTGTTCTTGAATATGTATTAGAAAACATGAAATGTTTAGAAAAAATCATTATCCAGCTTCTAGCATTGCTCCACAAAAACAATACATATATGAATGAATGCACACAGATTCCGGACGGTAAATAGTCAAAGGGGAAAACCAATTTGGCTTTGCATATGGAACGAGTTCGCTCGAATACTCCATGGCGAAAGCCTTGGGCGATGGCTTTTAAAAACAGACGCTCGTGCGCTCGTTACATTTGTGACAATATTAATATTAAGTTATTATATTGTGACATAATAATATTAGTAATATTTATAAATTGGAGTAGACGTGTTCTGGAGTGCAGACATCGCCTTGACAGACATAACGTAAAATAGCGTAAGACGCCCTTCAGCGAAAGGTTATGGCGATATCCACGAAGTCAGTAGCAGTGATTGGAAACGATGAGCTAAATTTTGGGTTTCGTGGCGTGCTAGTGGAGAAGTACATGGCCAGCTGTGGACAGGAAAGCCTGATGATGAGATTAAACCACTTACGTACTGTCATTTCATAAATAAACACCACTCAAATATTTGTTACGAATGAGAATCGAACTCACGGCTTCTAGATTGTTATTATTATTACGTCATTAATTACAGGATAGGCAAAGTGTGAAAGCACCAAGTGTGAAAAATCTTTGTCGTTTCAAACGGAACGTACTCCTTCTTCATTCACTTATTAATAACTATAGCAAGAGTCCAATCAAAGTTTTTACACACTTTATGCAGTTGAATCATTTCGAGAGCAACCTGAGCGCGGCTCAGCAGCGTAACGTGTTTTCAAATGTCGAAACCATCGCGGCTAATGAACACAGCGCACCCTTGTTCATCCGCTGCAAATCAACAAGATTTGCGTAACTCAAACATATCTTATGAAACTTAGCCGAGTAGTTTGTATGTTTGCACGGTGTTACGTGCCCTGTTTATAACAAACACGAGGTCTTATTAATGTCTTTAGGGCGCATCTGCCCTTTGTTGGCCTGTAGAGGCGTAATCTGCGTGGGCGGAATAATCAGTTTTTTAATCCAGAGTGTATTACTGTGAGTCTATACGTATAGTAAGTATTATTACAATTATTATTTATATTAATACCTGGGTGACTGCCTCGTTAGTCGAATGATTGCAAGCGCAAATGCCGATCGGGAGGTCTTGGGTTCAAATTCCGGGTCGAGCGCTATTAGATTTTTCTAATTTATAATTTCTAGTAGTGACTCGTAGTGACTCGTAGTCTGGAATTGTGCCCGGTGTATGGCAATAGGCTCGCCACCTATTGCATGGGACTTAAACGTAACTAGTGAAACGTGGGAGTGTACTACACTCCTCTGCCTATCGTGTTGCCTACCCTACTACCGGATTCCAGGCGTGATGTTACGTTACGTACCTTAATGTATAGCAAAGGTTATTGCACACAACATTTTTATGAATGTTTTTATGCAAAAGTTAATTTTACTTCGAAAATAAAATGTTCCATATTGATACTATAAAATACGTAATATCAAGCTTGTTATTCCCGAAGAGGTTGGCAGAGGAGTACAATACTCTCCCACATTTCACTACTTACGTTTACGCCCTACTACGCCCTACTTTTACGCCCGGAATAGGAATGTGAACCTACTGCCATACCCCGGACGAAAATCCAGGTTCGGAGCCACTACAAGAAATTTCGAGGTAAAATATCCAATAGCACCCCACCCGAGGATAGAACCCAATATCTCTCGATCGGTAGTCGCGCTTACAACCACTCGACCAATGAGACAGTCAGTGGTATATAAAATAAAAAAAAGGACAGTTCGAATTGCCCGCTTCTTATTACATAAGCAAATAAATATATAATTAGTCCGCAAGGACATTAAGGCATTTTTGGTACAACTTCGGAGCATGACAAGGAAAGTTTTGTGTGGCGCGACTGAATCATGAAAGTGGCCCGATGTTCGTCCTTAGAGAATACTCACAATAAAACTTTAATGAATATATACCGTGAAGCTGTACCAGACGCCTTTCGAATTCTGTTCGCGACGTGACACTAAAATGTAAAGTTGCTTTTCGTAACTTTAAAAATTATGCTTTTGTAATATTTAAAAGCAAAGATTTTATTCTCAGTAATTTTGCAAACAATATTTTCGGATAGGCATTGCTTTATATTGGTTAAAAGTTTGAAAAATTGGATTATTGACGCCATTGCAGACACTGGATTTCTGGTTCATCCAAGCTTAAGGGAAGATTAAAAGAGCTTTTGTGATATTTTGTAACCTTCAACTGCGACCATGTAATCTGATTGGAAAGAAAGAAAGCTATAAAAATTAAATTAAAAAAATAAACCTGTCGCAGGGAAACCCGAGCTTAATCCAGGTCAAAAGCTTTAACGTACAAACTGAACTATCCACTTTTCCTTTTAGTACTGCACCGCAATACTGTGAATGACTGTTTTTCTTTTGAACGCACTTTGAAAAAATTTCAGCAGCAATTAAGAGATTTTCCGCAAAGAAAATTAGTTTTTTTGAAAAAAAAAATTGTCATTTTCCTATTTCAATGTTTAACAGTTTCTGATCTCTAGTTTTAATTAAAAAATGATTCTGGAAAGTTGAGGGTCTATTTGGAGTATAGCAATGTAAAGTGCAAAAAAAAAATTCCTTAATCGTCTTTTAATTTAAAATTTTTGATTATGCGACTTTAATTATAAAATCCAATTCGATTTAACTACTTGCAGGTATATCTTCGTAACTTCTATGCACGTAAGTGTGCTGAAGAGTTTGTTAGAGTCATTGATCAATTAAATACAATGATTGAATATTAATTTGTCAACAAATAAATTAGAGTACAAACAATTTATTAAATTATTATTATGAATTCTGTCTACCCGTAAGGGACTTGGCGTGAAGATATGTGTGTATGTATAAATTATTATTCAATTATTCAGACGAACGAACAACAAGGTGCTAAATGTTGGAAGTATAGCATGCACAGGTCTTGTTTATATTACAAAAAGAAATGTAACTAAGAACACTGGCCGGAATAGAACAATCGTTAAACTGTACATTTATGTAATATGAACGATCACTATGCATTTGTAATACGCTCACTATACAGCTAGTTTATTTATTACATATTTATTTAGTTTTACGTATAATAACAATTTGTTTATTACAGTTATGAAAGAACACAGTCGAGATATGCACTCATCAAACTGCGTAAGCTAAGAAATAGAGCTTTTATGACGCTGAGTTATTCCGAACAATGCATTTAACTAAGTTGGCGTGCTTGAGGCAAGTGTTTGAATGCTGAGAAGAACTTGATCAAGAATCCTAATCAGCACGAAGCAGTTTTGATCGCTTACATTTTAACGTGAAACTTACTTAATAGGAATTTATGAATGGGATTCCTTGAGGTCGTGTTTTGTTTGCGATTTGTTTATGCAATTGGAATGGAAAGTAGAGAGTTCAATGGCCGAAAATAAACATCTTATGTGATCTTCTATATCTTAAGAAGCCCAAGATAACAAGCGCCGTTTGTTTACAATCGAGTACATTGTATGTATTTTGAGGAGACTCAAGAAAAAAATCCAAAAATTTAAAACTTTTATCATTTGTTTTATCATTTAAAACTTTTATACTGACGTATCACGAGGTACATACGCGTATATACAATGAATTACATTACAAGTAATTATGACTGACTATGCTTGTTATGTTATGTACTGTTATACTTCATACTGATAGTACATACACTCATTTGGGACAGTCGGTTTTGAACAGTAAGACAAAATGCCACAGTTGCCGTGTGGCTTTCACGTCCATCAGACCGTGGCACATCAGCGCATTCGCTATTGTTCCGCGACAGGGATCATTATGACGGGCGTGTATTGCAACTGATGTTGCCAAACCTCGCTGGACAAGTTTCACCAGCAGGCTAAATGATAGGACTTACGTTTCTCATACATATCAACGTGACATTACATCAGGGCTGTGTCCCCCGAAGAGATAAGCTGAGGAATGTAGTAGTCCCACTTTTCACCAGTTGCGGTATACGTCACATAACGGAGTCACCGTTGCACACACCCGACCAGCGAGGCAGCCGCAAAATAAAACAACGCGTATTCTTCTGTTTGTACCCGCTCCAAAACAATCAGGTACAGGTAATAACTTCTTTTTTTTTATACAGGAGTTTTTCGCACTAAAAATCCGACTGAAAGCTTGCATAAACTATTAGTTCTTTGCAAAACCGTATAAAAGTGAGATAAGATAAATTAACTGGCTTACTGATTAATTACGAGAGATGGATTGGTTAGCTTACTATTCAGAGAGTGGTAGTGACCTTGGGGAGATTTCTCTTTAATTTAGTGAGAATAGAGTTTTTCTAATAGTTATAGAGTTTTTAAATACTAAAATGACTGTCGGTTCATTTATTACATACAATTTACATTGATACAGTTTGGGAACACTAGAACAATAACGACGTAAACTTGCAATGTTTGTATCGTTATGTTTCTCTATAAAGTAAAGTATCAAGACAAAAGAAGATTAAGTAAGAGAAGTAAAGGACAGAAGAAGATTTAGAAAGCGCATCGGCGGATTGATTTTAGGTACTTCTACTTTTACTGTTGATAATCATAAACAGAGTATTATCGTTACCCAAGTGTGCGTCTATTCCTTGTGCATGAACGTCTATAAATGTCACATTCCGAAATTCTACAGCTTTAATGCCAGTAACGTTAAATATAACTTTCGTATGAATAGAATTGATTTTGCTATTAACGATACGTATCTTTCTCATGTTTATGGAACCGAGGCATTTCTGTTCTGTGCTAGTGCTGGGCGACTTGAATATTAAGATTGGATTGATAATTATGGCAGGCTTGTAGTTGCTATTTCACATCAAAAGGTCCTCCTATCTGCTGGCTGCCCACATTCACAAATATATTAATACGGGAAACGTAATTTTATTAACCCTTTTAAAAATGTTACGCTTATGTGAGATTTGGCGCAATCAGTTTTATACAAAAAACAAATACATAAAGCTTACACTTGTATAACATGTGTTCAAATCCATTAAAGTGAAAAAAAATATTACTTACATTAATGCCAACATAAAATACGTAATAGTCTGGTCTGGTCCAACACTGGCAAAGATTAGACAATTTACAGAGGTACAAAAGTTCTTTGATATTATAACCTCAATAATGTTCACAGTTAAAAATATGGTGTTTTCCGATGGTTTTCAACTACTAGTATATTATATTTAACAACAAAAGCGACATTTCAAAACATATTCATGTCTATACAAATATGTATTTGCGTGTATCAATATATGGGCAATAATTAGAAGTCGACCGCAGCCCAAAATTGGTTCTCTGTTATCTAGAGGTTTTACATCGACGATGCATAAATCACTAGGTGGCTCTTCGGTTATTCTAAACAGCCGCCATCGAGTCGCATGCATGTTCAATAACAAATATATAGCGATAGAATATGATAATGTGTCCTAGTAAGTGCATGACACTTATTAATAGCGGCACTGATAGTCAAGTGGTTTAAAATTCAGCCTCCAACTCCCGTAGCCCTGGATTCATAAACTTACGCGCACATTTATTAAAAAATGTGGTGCTTTAAGGTTAAATTATACTTGCTTTAACAGTGAAAGATAACATTGCGAGGAAACCTGCATCTCGTAGTTCTCTATAATGCCCTCTAAGAATTGTGGTCTGCCAAGTCACGATTTAACAGACTTGCAGACTATGTCCTTAATGTATCCCATTCTGATAAGAGAACCGTCTCCAACAGAAGAATAGTAAAAGGGTTGATAATCGTGAGTTTTGTTGAAGTAAAATTAATTACAAGATAAGGAAAAGATCGTAAAACTTTAAGATAGGCGATCGATACAAGATTTATCTAGATAAACCTACTCCTATGGAAGAAGTATTGACAGCTTAAATCAAATGTAAAATATACACATAATGTAATATACAAATAATTTATAGCCTTGTATCTTCAGCTCAATATGTTTACTCTCATGTGATGGTGCTGCCATCTAGGCTAGAGGATTGTTCTGTTCAATAAAAATGATCTCCCTGCATAAAAGAAACTTGAATGGGGGTGTTGATCTATAGAAAACAAGCGCAACAAGATATGTATTGAAATCTATATTAGCGTCTAGTGAATACATTAATGAACTTTAACAAATGTGTGCTATGAAAACCAGACATGGCAATTGTATACTTAACCTTTTGCGCATACTCCGTAAATACTGATTACTTTATTCTAAAGACAACAAACATATATTAAGTAACTAGCCATAACTGTGGTTAACATTAAGGTATTTGTGTCCGCTGAAGTGTCGAGAGAAGGGTAAGTTTTATACAATTATTTTGCACCCCCGCAACGGGACTGTATACGGGGATGTGTTAATAAGATAAGTATGTGAAAAGTGGAAACGATTGTTGCCTAAAAAGGGACGGACTCAAAGTAAATCAAGATATCAACATTTTAATGGCAAGGCGATTGGGAAATAAATTTTAATATAGTTATAATTAATCGTCACGTCGTTATATAACTAATTGTTTAATAATTACAAATAGTAATTAAGTCTACGAAATAAAAAAATGTGACGTTTTTAACCTGTTTAGTACGGCTGTTATCGAAAACAATTTGTAAATCTTTTGTGTCTAATTCATCACAAACCTTACACTGATGTAGACGCTGAAATTAGCGTTTAAGCGGACTCATCATCGAGCTAAGTGCTTATCGCTACTACATATATTTACTAAATATGCAAAGTGTACATGGAAAGCACTTCATTCTTATAAAAGAAATCCAGTGTACATTTTACCTCAAACCTAAAGCAACATTAAACACACAGAGAATCTTATTCATGTAAAAGTTGACTCGGCGTCCTCGTATCCTTCCAGAGGCTTTTTGAGACGAGCAAAGCGGTGTTTATCTCGCTTTGGAACAGGTCACCGGGTTGTTCAAACTTAGGAAGTAAACCGGAACGAAGCACGCTTTGAATGCTTTTCATAAACTAAATTTTTAAACGTAACGTAACTGAAAGTGATAAGTTAAGTTTATTCCTAAGCAAAAGAAATATTAGTTCTTATTATAGAAATGTTAAAATTATAATTATCTGTATCATATAGAAATTAAGAGCTGTAGATCTTGAAATTAAAATAAAATAAATGAATGTTTGTCCTGGGTGGCAACAGAACCTACAACCCCTAGTTCAACTGTCAGGATCATTACTGAACCTGCAGGATTTTTGTATTTTTTTTCCTACCATTAGTCCCCAAAGAGGTAGACAGAAAAGTGTAGTACACTCTTATGATCTTCCTATAAAGTTCCATTAAAGTCCCACCATGGAACAAGGGGTAAGCCTGTTGCCATGTCCAAATGGCCCAAATCCAGACTCCGAGTTACTTCGAGAAATTATAAGTTAGAAAAATCATCTTAATCAGCAGACAAAACGATATTCATAAATTGTACCTAATTAAATATATAATATCAAAATTAGTAACAAAATCTTAAAACAACGACCAATTGTTCTCTATCTTAAATAAACAACATATTAAGTGATAATAACGTCAATAAAACAAACGTGAAATTTGAGCGTTAAGCTTCGAATTTTGAAAATTGAGAAACCCAATAACGGACACTTCATCACTGAGTTACGTAAACTAAAAGGCGTCGAGGGCTCGAACAGATTTGTTACGAAGTGGCCATCCTGTTCCCATCGCTTTGAGAAAGTTAATCTGACGGGCGCAGCCGACCTGTCCGCCACTCGTGAAATATCCGAGCGTAAAGCTACACGGTGAGAACAAGAACGCCTACCTCATTCAACGCTTCAAACTTCTCGCCGAACTATTTACTACGAGCTTTGGGGCGAATACTTAAAAGCAAACGGGAGCACGCCGCCAACAGCGTAGTCTTCGTTGACACTTAATTATTCCGAACAGGATGCAATTATATGCAAATTCACGCGCGCATTTCGCTTCCGACAATTTTAAGGAGCGTGCTCGTCAATTTACTTAGATATTAGTGCTGTACGCGCTAGTGCATTTATGTGAATTATATGACCAAAAATATCATTCTACCCCACGGAAACTTCTAGACGTGCGGCAGACTACCAACCACATCTTGTAAACACTACCCTGAGCAAGACAAAGCGGTTCGCGTAATCCTTTCTGCTACAGGCTGCGGATGAGTGGGACTCCCTGCCAGCGTCCATCTTTTCCGATTCTTATAACCTGGAAATGTTTGAGACAAGAGTGAATAGGTACTTTTTAAGCATGCGTGCTATATCCTACGCTGCACCTCGCTTCCCATAGTGTGAGATTACGAGTACAGCCAAACTAGATCCTATTGCTAAATAAAAAAAAACATTACTGATATCAGATAACTATTCAATTATAAATGATGTTCTGATAACCGTCTAGTTTGATAAATGGTTGGAAGCGCGACAACTGATTCAGAGGACCTAAATTCGATCTCCGGGTCGGATAAAGAACTTTTAGGTTTTTCTTGCTTAATTTCCTAAATAGTAGCACTGAGTCTCGATTTTATGCCCGGTGTATGACAAGAGTTTCAGCCCTTATTTCATATTGGCACGTGTGACGTAACTGGTTGAACGTGGGAATGTACTACACTCCTGTGCCTACTTCTTTAGGGAAATACAGGGGTAATGTTATGTTATGAAGTACTGAATTTATGCGTTGCTAATATTATAAAAATCATTGACATTGCCGATGTCCAGCACTGGAATAATATAGTTTGATGTAATTGTATTGTTGTTCCGAATCTTGATCAATAAATGTCGGCTGATAATAATAATCGTGCTGTCTAGAACCCGCGAAAGTTTCATCCGCAAGATAAAGTCCCGATTATCTATCTAACATGCCTACGAACTGCCCCACTTATAACAGTAGCGAGAAGTTTGTTTGTGTTTGTTAACACAAAGTCTAAGTTTGTTACCGCACGTAGACACAGATAACAGTGTTGAACAACTAAAGTTCTGTTTATAGTTATGCACATCTTAAACACGTTAACATCACATCCCAACTACTGTTACCGACATCTGTACCTACAATAACACGGGGTAATATGAATTAATGCTTTTAAAATGAATGCGCAAATTAATTAATACGTTTTAATAATTATTATTGTTTGAGACTGCGAGCTTAAGCTTACTCTTTACACTTACACTTTACTTACACTTTTTGTCTCAAAAAATTTGGTCCTTTAAGCCGGATAAATGTTTGATACATTTTGTTCAATTTATGATAATTTCATAACGTTAATGGTAAATTGAATAAATTTAACATAACTACGTCAAAATTGTTATAAATTTAATTGGATGTTATAAATTTAATACTTACTTAGTGCATTCACTACTATAAACTTGTGTACTCAAATCGTAAAACTAACATGGTATATGGCAAGCTTTGAAGCGATTTCTTTCTAGTTTGCCGCGTCTTACTTGGTTTCCTCTTTATTCACTCGCAGCTCAACAAATTGCTCTTCGCTTCGATTTCCTTGGAGAAATTGCCCTTTCACAGCACTTAACTGTTCTTTGATGGTGAAAATGGTTTGTTTTTTGCAAATGATATCTCTATAGCAGGTTCAGTGAAATCACAAGTGTTATTAGTCTTGCACTTGTAGTATTAAGATATATTTAAAGGTTTTCTTTGTAAATTAGCAAGAATTTTCTTCAAAAGCAAACTGCTCTATAGCTGACGTTTACAGTCAAATACATCTTACTACAAAGGTGAAGGAAAATATCATAAAGAAACCCTTTATCGTAACTTTCCAATCCACAATTGGAACAATTCATATGTACGTGAATGATAATGATGATGATAATATAGTCACAACAACGCCTAAACATTAAAAATCTTAACAAATTTGAAAAAAAAATCATTGAACAGAATATTTCGGTTAATTTTGTGAATGATGAATCCATAAATTTTTCTATTATCAGAAGTTGTAAAAATATTAATTTGAGGCAATATATGAAAAACATACATTTATTTCAAGACACGTTTTCAAATCTCGTGACAACGAGGAACAAGATATTGAGCAAACTATTCCTTTTTCTTTTGACGATGTATTCCGAAGAACTCTCTTTTCTTTCATATACCGAAATTTCACAGTACAGCTTTTTATCAACTCGTGAAAAATTGGGGCAGGAAAAGAGGCTGAAACTCTTGTGGCCATCCATATTGCACATCAATCATCGTACCAGTTTATCGTGCCGGGAGTCCCGAGTTCTGATAGAATTTAGATATCTGTGCGGAATCGACGTTAACTTTATATCAGTTTTCACAAGGCACCCGACATAGTCATTTTAATGCGATGTGTATAAGGAATCATTTCTTACACAAAATTCACATTTCTGCTCACAATCTAACATATAAGTTACTATTAAGACTTTAAAAACGCTTAAAACCCATTGAATTGTAAACCACTAAAACTTGAACTGGCTCGCCGAGTATCGGAAAGCTATAAAGAGGCCATAAAAATCAATTCTCCGCTGTTACCAAGTTGACAGGATTGTGCGGAAACATTTTTCAAAATTACCACCCATTTCGTGACATCCGGCTAGTTTTGCGCCTTCGCGCCGGCTGGTGGATTTTAAAAACGATTTTTCAATTTTAACTTTGTTCAGGAATTTTTTCAATAATTGTTCTCGTTTATAGTTATGAATTGGCTCTATCTCTAAGTAACAGCTATAAAACACATTTTCCAAACTCAATCAGTATTATTTAATTTCCTTGCTTAGAAATATCCATATTGGCGCCGAAAGAATTGCCTACTTCGCCCTCATTCTAAATAGCATTATTCTATTTATAGTAAGTATACATAGTTACAATTAAATGTTTCGTTATTTTTCTGGTTTTCACAAAAACTGGCGCAGAGTAAGTAATTAGGGATATGCTGATATAAATACACAATGTATAAGAGTGTGGAGAGAACAGAATTATAGAAAGCGAGTCACGCATTAAATGTAGTAGTTGTTAAGAATTTACAATATTTTGGCACAATGTGTGACAAAATTACATTTAGATATCGTACAGTGAACAGATAAATGTGAAAGCTTATGTGTGTTATTCAGAAGTGTTTCCCGCGCTTTTATGAAAAAAAACAACCTTAAGGTGTAATTTAATCATGGCTCTAAGGTGGAAAGGTGCTCCACGGGTCAACGTTGCCATCCGCCCAACGTATTTTTCATCTCAAGAAATGTTTTCACGAACGGCTTTATCCTTGAAAAAAACCCGTAACCTTAGAGTAAATAACCTCAGTATTCTCTAAGCCACAAGAAATCTCGTGAAAAATGCAGGAATTACCCGCCTGACAAATTGCTTAGGCATTTTTTAGAATGTTGACTAAACGGCCTCCCGCGGATTAAATTAAATAAAAACCGGCCCAGTGTCCGCGGGACTCGCGCTACTAGTTCTGCGCTTTTATTACATCTGTAACGTCACAAAAAACGGCAATTTAAAATAAATAATCAATAATAGTAACACTTGCCGTATTAAACACCTACAAATATTTTCACAATGTTCTTATTAATTTACAATGAAATATTGTTTAATCAATTCTGTTTATTTTCAACAGTACCTTCAATAATCTAATATGAAAGTAGAGCTGAAGAAGTGTGCCAGGACCGTAGCCGCGGAAATGTCTATCTCCACCCCTACGGGGAACAGGCGTGAAGTATGTAATTTTCAATTATACTAAGATATAACACTGTACATAATATTCAATATATATCAATATATTATACCTAAACCAAGCAAAAACAACAAGAGTATCCGACATGGGGCGGTAAGAAGGTTGACGGTGATCTTGATATAAACGTAACTCATAAGACCGTTTATTTATATAGTATGAAAAACAATTAGTGACATTTACATACCTCATACGAGCATTTATAGATACTGGTATAACGTTAAAGAACGATAAATTATATGTACGCAATTCATAAGAACACTTACAGAAAAACATAATACTTGTTATTTCTTTTATTCTCTTTTATGCTTTATGCGTTAAAATACCTTAATAAATGTTATTCGGAATAAAATTAATCATTTTATATACTAATGAGATCGTGTGGCCGAGCAAATTACGTCATCCTTGAACATTCTGCGCGACGATTCGAGCAAAGATCAGGGGCTAAATGGAAAGATAAATAAATGGATAGATAGAGAAAAGGTCACAAAATAAATATCTCATTCATTTCATCATCATCATTCATCGGCTTACTTCCGACTCCGGATCCAACTGCTGCCAACCACTTTACATATAGCGTCATTCCACCCAGATGGAAGACGTGCTTCTTTCGTTTATATTAAATAAAAACCACTAAAGCATATTATGATTCTTCGGACAGAGAACAATAAACACTAATTCCATTATTTATTAATAAACGAAATGTCCCGTAGGCGTGACAGCAAATTAAATTCGCTTAAACCGACAATATATTATAGCAGCTAAATTATTTTCTTCTCAACAATAATAGACTGGTGTCAATTAACATTATTTTTCTTATTGTTCTATTATTTAGTAAGATTTTATAAATATGATGTTTTACTGATGGCACATACAAGGGCTATATGTATCAGTCGTACCTAAAATATTTTTTATGATGTTAACATTATTTATGTTTCGTATGTTTATGTAGAACTACGTGGAATCGGGGTAAGTGGCAACTATTTGTAATGACTAACTTGTACATAGTACGAAGACAAGCTAGGAGTTGAAGCTGCTAAATAAATGTAATAATCCATTATACTTGCATAACACGTACAATCATACATACTCAAGTTACTTCACGAGCGATCAAAGCACACGGCTACAGAGAAATACATATTTACCATTTAAACAAAGTACAAAATAAAAAAACACAGCCACTTGAATATCGACTCCGCTCGCTCCAATTAACGCAAATTAACAAAAACTAAAAATTAATTTCACATTTCGCAACCGTTAATATGAGAACCGCAAAACCGTAATTATGTTGTTGCGTTATGAACGGAACGTTTTTCTGAGTTACACGCTGAATGGAGTTAATTGAGCCGACAGTCGAAAACTGGACGATTCGTTAAAAATCGCTGCCAATTTATTGTTTAATTGTTTTTCTACTGTTTAATTGTTTGTCTATAATGCTCATTACCATTCAATATGTGCACTATACTCTTCTGCCTACCGCTTGGCCGATACAGGCGTGAGTTTACGTTACTAATCAATATGTAATGATTACTTCCATCAATTTATGATACATGTGCTTAGTATCCGTTATAAGAACTAATTCCATCAACTAATAGCCGATCTTCCGTAGTCGGAAAAGCACTTGACGAAGAAGAATATCAGTGTCCACATTAAGAATAAATGTTAATCCAGGTCTAATTCATCGTTTTACTGTTGAACACGAATCTTCTCTCAATATGAAATGGTTAAGCTCATACCCTACGCTGGCCAGGAGTAATATTCAATGTTGTTTCTAATGATATGCGGGTTAAAATTATAATGGATAACTTGGAAACATAATTGTTAATTTAGACGACACAGTAGGAGTACATCATTATCCTCATCAGCCTTTGGATGTCCACAGCTGGACATACGCTTCCCTTACTCAGCGTCACTCCTTCCGTAGAGATGTATCTACATATGTATATATTAATAATTAATCAATTTATTTCCAATATATCACTGTCTCATAATTACAAATCAACCAGCTTATTCCCAATGATACGAGGTCACGACGAAATATTAAGCTGATTTCTTTTATTAAAGAAATAATTCTCTTTCTATCGGCTAATGAAACAAAGGATTGATATGTCGAATAGAAAAATGTCCCGCATACAAATCACGTGGATAACATTAGATGGGTAAATGACTCGATTATTTATGATTTCCTGCTATATTATTTATTATTGATCTAGCATCACTCCAGATACCATACAGGTAGACGTTGCGTGTTCGAATGAAAATCCTGGAGTCCTCTTATTAACGCAGAAGAAAACCAACGAAAGGGCTTTGGTACGAAAAAATCCCTCACAACCCTGTGTTTCTCCAGAATACCAGTGTATTTTCCAAAGGTTTCCCCGACACCAAAAAGGTCCCACAGGAGGTAACCCAAGATTGCCAACGAGATTGACAAATATTACTTAGTATTTTCTCGGTATTACGACATATCCTTATCACTTATAGTGAATTCATAAGCTTTAGCTTATAAGTCGTCAAATAAACATTTTATAAGCTGTTAGTTCGCTCTCATGTTTAATCCTTCCAAGTTAATTCCAAGTTAAGACTTGTCAGTGATAACAAAATACCATTCATTGTGTTTATTAAGTTCCACTGCGGCGGGCAGATAATTTGATACTCCTTGGCATGCCGCCATCTTCATAGCGTATTCCACTCAGTCGTCTCTCGATTTCTTAGTTGTTCCGAAGTAATTGTAACGATTTGTAAGTGGGAGTGAAGAAAAATTCTAGTAGAAATTCAAGTCTCACTGGCCACTTTCTCCCAATTTGCTGAACAACATTCTTCTTCCTCGTGGTTAATATCCTTAGAACTGAAAATATTGGCCTCAGTGTAGCACTCACTTTATGGTGATCAGCTAGTCTACTGTATTTTCTAAAGTATTCTAAGTAGTATCGCCGGCTCGACCTCTTCCTTAAAACTTTGTTAGTGACCATAAGTTTCTTCTTCTTTTCTGCATAACTTCGCATCAAGTGAGCAACGTATACAATTTCCAGTATCAAATTGGTCAAAATACATGATTCCAGTTTTTTGAACATCCAGTATATAGGAACAATGTGGAGAGTGTAATGCTCTCTCGTTCCATAAAATAACAAGTATGAAAAAAGGTAAGAGAAACGCAGACATTTCGCACATTTATATGAACTAGATTAAATTTTCGCCGGAACAAGGCAAAGACATATCGGGTGTTCGCCGGAACGCGCTGTTCCGTTGGGACTCAATGTTAGAGATTACATGCGTATTTTGCGAGGAGATTTCAAACATTCATTTCAGTTGAACTTACTCTGAATACTTTACTGTGAATACTTTAGCGTTTTGCATTTACACCACTACTTAGTACGCCTCTCTTGTAGCGATTGGCAGGCAATAAAATAGGTACGATTACCACTTTACTTCTTAGAAGAGAAAAGAGAATTACGAATCCACCCTCATCTGTCGTTAATCAACCGAATGTCTTTAAAAGGCTTCAAACCCCTTCGAAAAAGCTTAAGGGCTGTTATCTAAAGATAATAAGTCAAGCTCGAATAATTTAGTACACGCTCTGATGTACGGAAACGGTCGTAAAATCTTCCACAAAAAATCATCGTGTTTTCTCAAAAAATTTCACCGCACTCGACGTTGCTTTTCATTTTATTTTGGAATATATCCAGAGATAACGAATTTATAGATTGAAGTAAAATACTTACAAATATTTCAGCAACTAAATAAATTACGGTCCCGAAATATTTAACGCCTTCCAGCTATTAGCGTTTTATAAGAAAAGGAAGTGCAAATTATATTATTAGATAAATGGGATGTATCATGAATAATTAAATTTATTTATATCTTCACGCAAAAACCATAATGAATGTTTTGTACGTCACTCCAGCTAGGTGGAGTGACGATATACGCAAAATGGCTGGCAGTGGTTGGATGCGAAGAGCTGAAGATCGAGCTCAG
>DWFV01000262.1:0-15789 GCA_018246775.1 Parelbella machaon machaon
TATTTATATGCATATTTAATCTTACAATGATCACAAATTAAGTGTACATCACATTATGATTATACTATAAATTATACGTATATACATTTGTGCGTGTTATTTGATAGAAGTACATATATGGAACATTCCAGAATGTTCTATGCCGTGTTCTATGTAAGTCGAACACTGTTACCTTGTTTGTTACCGTGATATATTATTAATAGTGCGATTTAGTCTCGCTGTATAATTTAATTATACAAAAAGTTTTATTTTTGTTTAAAAGTTAAAAATAGGTTTGTAACGCAACTTATGAAGTTGATTAGACATTGCTTGGTCAAATGTCTAAGCCATGATATGTCTTTAAAATAATAGTACATACTAGCCTACTTAGTACTAATAACAAGCAAAATGTAGCTTTATTCAATATATAAAAATACATATATTAATTTTATCGATTAAGAATAATTATAAAAACAATAAGGAGAATATTTATTTCTCTTAGAATATTACAACATTATGACTAAAAATAATGTTGTTAATATAGAGGGTACCTAGCTGTTGTTTATAAACGGCAACAAAACATACTGGAAAAAGAAACTTGCAACACTGGGCGAAAGTGGCAACACTTATAATTTTCTGTAATAATCTATGACTCGTGGTTTACCTACCTGAGGGATTACGTTATATATAAATGTGGTATATTACATATGACGTACTCAGAATAGAAGTCTGGTATACAGAATTTTATTACTGTCTTGATTTCATATTTCATAGTATGACTGTAAGTAAAAAATTTCACAGTATGTTAGCTTGTGTTGGTAGTTAATAATTCGTGATATTAACGTTAATATCCACAGCTATTAAGCAACACTATTATTAATAAATATCATTATACATATTTTTAGTACAAAAACAGTATAATTTTGATAATTAATATTATGTATACTGTATAATTGCAAGGATATCTTGTCTCATTCCTGTGCTAAATAGTTTATATTTTATATTAAATATGTGAATATTTAGTATAATAATTTATATTAAATATTTAATTACAATTTAAATCTGTTCAATTTTATTTAATTACTATTACTTTATTATATTATTGTTAATAAATATAAATATCAGGGTTTATTGCAATTTTTAAAATAATTTTAACTTTATTCACTAAATAATTTTAAAGATATCATGTTATAATTTTCCTTGTTGTAAATTTAACTATAACTGTTTCTCATGTATTATAAAAAATACTATGTCGTTATTTTTTCTTTTACATTATAATATTTTCCGTTTATTCTGCACAAATGTTTACTTAATTATATTTAAGTTTTTCCTTATTGTTATCAGTACGAGGAATACATGTTTATAAAAGTATAGAAACAGCGTTTCAAAGAAAATTTCATTTACAACGTAACAATAAAAAAAAATATATTTCTTTTAAATAACAAATATAGAAAGTCAATGATTATATTGAAGTATATATTATAAGTAAATATAATTATTTTAAGCAACTGTTGGGGGAGATCTTTTTTTCTGTTATAATATATAAATATACGTTAATCATAATGTCTTATTAGTCGAGTGGTTGCGCGCGCAACTGCTGCTTCAGAAGTCCTGGGTTTGATTTGAGGGTCGGGTGCGATTGGATTTTTCTAACTTAGTATTTCTACAAAAAAAATCTAATACCGGCTCGGGGTCTGGGTCTGTGCCCGGTGAATGGCAATAGGCTCAAAATCTATTAAAATCTAGTAAACGTGACTGCTGAAACGCGTGAATACACTACATTCCTTTGCCTACTCCTTCGGGGATTACAGGCGTTATGTTACGATTAGTAAAACAATATTGTAATGAGGATTAATTAGCTTCAACAGTAACTGTTCCTCTGTATCGCGCAGGAAGAAAGTTTTGGTCCAGAAGGTATCTGAACTGTCAAATTAGATCAGATGAAAATGCGTTAAGATATATATTGTGTCATATAGTTCAATATTTAGTAAATATAATCTTAAAATAAGGAAAATAAACATCACAAAGCAGTTGATAAAGTCGTATATTTTTAATCAATATAATAGTTCATTATGATAATAAATTACTTTTCTGATTATAAAATTATGTTCGTAATTAAAATCAAATATAACTGGTAAAGGAAAACTACACGCCTCAATGTTATCTATAATATTCAGTAAAGATTGTAGTCTGTTAATTTGTTGAGCCGGTGAAGGAAAACATCGTAAGGCAACCGGCACACCTTAGAATTTTTTATAATCTCTAAGACGTATGAACTGTTCCATACTGCAGTTGCCCTATATGCACTTATCTATAACCTTTCTCATTTTTAAAGTGTACCAGTGTTCAACAGTTGAACGCTAAATATGTAATATAATATAAACTCTGTAATCTTTTTTGTGTATAATCTTTTGGGAACTCGTAATAATAATAATAATCCTAATAGAACATTCTAGATGAATACCTTTTTAATAGTATAAATTCTTTAAACGATTCCGTCTACACATGCTAACAGGATAGAATGTAGTGGTTAATTTCCTGCTGGAAACAATCGTGTAATTTTGTGACGTGATTAGCATTACTCGATTATAATACTTATAATCCAAACAGTTCCCGGCGATAGCCTTGTCAACTCTGGTAACTTAAATGGTAAAAACAACCTAATAAACTAGTGCTTAGATAAACGGATCTTCTGAATAGATGTACATAGTTCTTCTTTATTTCATAGAACAATTAAACTTGGAACTGTCCGAGAGTGAATAGACACTTTCTAGATAACCGTCCAGCATCCTAAGTTACATTCACATACAGTATCATCAGATATTGTAGCGTAACGCGAGTCTATGGCTGTTTTAAAAATTTAGCTCTTATTAGGGTTCTATTATTTACAATTTGTTATCGTCGTCTTCTCTGTTATCATTCCACTATAGGACATAGGTCTTCTCTGAAAATGAGAAAGGTATATAAGGGTAAGAATATTATATATACATATATTTATTTCTGTACAAAAAAAATCTGTGTCCGATGTTTTGTTCATAGGGAAAAACAATTCCTAGTTGCACAATGTATCTTAAGCGAGATGGAATTATCAAGTTCCTCAATTAGCGTCACCTTGTCGAGGGTCTGCGCTAGATTTACAAGAGGATGTCTATTTTTAATGCATTTCCTGATTTATCGTTACAACCGACCTCAACTGCACGTAGTCGGAAATGTGATTCTATGCGCAAAGTTCAACACAAGCGGAATGCGCTCAATGTGAATTAATTTTCATTGTTTTTGAATTTGATCTCAAAAACTCTGCAAATAGTGACGTTTGACAACGATGATTCCCGATTCCTAAATGGATATTATTCGAATATTTTATCATGATAATTGTTAAAATTAAGCGATGATACAATGTGGAGGTGTCCTAATTCCGTTTATATTGTACAATGCAATTATAAAATATTTTTAAAATCGATTAAAATTATACAATTTTATTATTTATTACTAAGTTGATAAATTATTAATTATTGTATATGCATTATCATTAAATAATTTTTAAAATACACGTGAAATTGTGTAAGAAGTGATTTTGCTATGTATATATATTTTTAATGGTGTACTATTATCGTATCTTGAGATAACTGTGAAGTGTTCACGTATCAAAACAAGAAGTCTTACACGACATCTCTCTGCCATGTTCACACATAACGTCTCCAGTAATACCTTAGTAACATTCTTAAGGGTTCTTAAACGCGCGAACACCATAATAAATAATAATAATCGACCCGTTTGTCATTCCAATGTTAGAATATGGGTCTCCTCTCATATTGAGAGGGTTGAGTTCATAGTCTGCCATGCTGGCCAAGTGCGGGTTGGCAGACTTCACACACCTTAGAAATATTTTTTTTTGTAAATTCTAAAGAGTGCAGGTTTCCTCACGATGTTTTCCTTCACCGTTAGCTATTGATACTTAAACATAAAACGCACTTGAACCCAGCACCCCCGGATTGAGGGGCTGAATTCTTAACCACTAGGCTAGCACTGCTTTTTTTTGCTGCGAACACCATAATATATGTATAAGTATTTCAGTCATTGGACTGAAGATACGTAAGAATTTTTATTTTCAATCTGGATTTTTTAATTTTCTATTAATATTCGAGTGACCTTAACAACGAATGGGAGAATGGTCCTTCAGTTATGATACTGGAAATTACTAAATCTATTCAATTTTTCATTATCACTCCCAAGTGAAACTTCGATTCCATCTCAATTTTGTCTGAATTTCCTTTTGACTCCATCTCTGAACCAGGTATCATAGTAGGTATTATGCAATGGCTTAGGAACTGACCTTGTAGCATCTCTTATACAAAATGGGTATAAAATATTCGAGTAAGGTTAAATTTCGCTTATCATTATAACAAATAAAATTCAATCTCCCCGAAAAATACCTATACATAATTATTTTTATGTTTTGTATTTATGTAATCGTTGCAGTAATCCGGTTGTGTAATTATTTTTAGCCATGACATTAATTCTTAAAAAATTAAAATCATAATTAATTATACACAATAAAAACATTAGCAGGGATTATGGCGTGAAATGTTAAGGTTATGTCAAAATGTATTTAACTTTAAAGCTTTGATTATTAAAAGCGTATCTCCGGCCCCGGGGAGGGTACGTTGAATTTGATATAAAATCATTGTTTAATGTTTATATTTGTAATTGAATCGAACGTCTTAATTAATATTCAATTATGGAATATCTATTAAATTACAATTGAAAAATAGAAAATAAATGATTAAATCAGATAATTTGACATCATTAACCCTTGTTTCGTTCTACTGTTGGAAACGGGTCTCTTCTCAGATTCAAACTATTGGCTGCCACGCTGACCAAGTCTTAAGTGGTAAACTTATATACTGTATAATTACCATAATTACGCATATAATCATTTAAACATAATGATTTAAAAAACTTACCGGCAACATCACTATATTTTTCTTCATAATAAGTTCCCAACAAGACACAAACCGATTTCATTCATGGGAACTATTTAAAAACAAGTTTTTTCATGCGAACTATTTACGAAGAAGTATTTACAATACTAAAAACTACTTTGTGAGTAGTTCGTACGACTGTAACATTTCAATAGCACGTGTTCACCCGGTTACATTGACGACATAAGAGTGGTCCATTGTGAATGTAATTGTATGCAATTATCACACGTATGTCGTTAGCATCAAGGACGGGTATAATGATGCGCATCCCGCATCATCTTGACAGCGCTCTTAACAATATTATGCTGATTTGTGTAAATACAATATACTTCCATATTGTCAGGACTATTTCTTATAAAGGTGAGCAGAGGCTAAGGATTTTCAGAGGATGCGATTTAGACAGACTTCATTAAATTCGTCTATATTGATTAAAGTTCCGATACATGCGCCTCTGTTATAGAAAGTGCCGACTTTTTTCCTATATTAAGACATGTATAGATATGTGCATTTTGGGTATTAATAATTAATTTATATGTTTGAAATTGTAGAGTAAATTAAATGTTTTAAGTTATACGCAAAATTTTGTGAGATTAATTCTTACAAAACTAAAGATTTATTATTGTGTCATACTTAAACTTCACGGAATTTTTTTATGAATAAATATATACCCGTTACGATAAAAGTTGTTCGTAATTCGGAAACGTAACACACATATACACGTATGACAGCGATGATGATGATGATAATGATGGAATCATGGAATAATGATGGAATAATGATGGAATGATGATGATGATGATAATGATGAAATCCTGTAATAACCCATCAGGGACTCGGTTCAAAAAATATTTGTTCTTGTATTGCGTTTTTTGTTCACATAAGTACATATTAAAAGAAATTGTTGCAAATTCTTAATAACCATAGCCTATCTACGAAATATAGGCGTGACGATGTTTCTAAAAATAATTGTGCAGTTATCTTAAATTGCTTAAACTATACACATACATTATGTATATGCAAAATATTAAATAATAACTACATGTGAGCTATAAACAAACAAAATACGCTATCGCTTGTCACTAGACACACGCCGTGTTACAGTCACTGAATCAGATTAAACAAACACACACGATTCACATCTCTATACATATACCTTAAATATCATAGTTGTTTGCACTGGACTGTAGCCTTGTCGCTTTGCCGTTAATTTTTTATCTGTATTAGTACAGGCTTTGAAATTAATTCAATTGTACAGTCGAGAGGTTTTATGGCAAGTTATATAGATATTATGTAGAGTTGAAAACAGTTTTCCTTTCAGATACGTCGCGATAATATTTTACCGTTTTATTTTTCCTCCTAATGTATAATTCACCTTAATAGTTACATTGTAATTTTCTACCTTTTAAAGGTAGTAACAGAAAAAAGCAGATAAACCATAATAAATTAAAATTAATTATTACTCGTTAATATTATCAGATATAGTGTATTTATTTACTAACGTGTTAGATTTTATAATTGAATGTGCCGTGAACATATTTATAAACGATTAATTTTTTTGCCAGCTTAATTTACTTATGTTTCTGGCTATCCTGAAAAAATAGACGTAACTTAACCGGGTACATTATTTAGTCATTTCAGTAGTTTTTATAGTATGATAAATCTCAAAAAACCTCCAAGTCTGTGATAAAAATTCCGATGTTTCCACTTATTTCAAGTAAACATTTTCAAGAAGTCGTATCCTTGTGATTACAGAACAAATATTGGCTATTCAAATATTACTGTTTGTGACATCACTGAAAGTCAACTGGTAATTATTTTTGTTCTCGATACTTCTCTTCCTTGTATCGTATAAAAATATATAGAAAATTTAACGTCGATTATACAATTATAAAGAAATAATAAGACGTAATAATTTGAAAGAAAGATTACATTCGTAAAGATTAAAATCTTTTCAAATAAATATTTTATGAAAATGTATATTAAGTACTTAGTGAAAATTTGAAAAATTGTACAATCGACAAAATTATTATGTATAAAATAGTTCATATAATTATAATATAATCAAATTGATAATAATTATAATTCAATTCTACGGTCGGTTTGTAAAATAAGATTAAAAAAAAATATATAATACTAAATTTAATATGTGGAATGTGATAAATAAAAGGCGGAAAGAAAAACATATTTATTTAACGATATAAATGCTACAGATAAAGTGTGATATTTTAAATTTAAAAACGTTTTGAGCACTATGAGTTTGTTAGGTATTGTTCAGGTTAAAACTGTTATTAAAATAGTCAATAAAGTCTATAATAAATACAAATATGTGGATTTTAGTGGCAAGTTTCCACAAACTGTCCACCTATATGACAGGTTTATAAACTGAACCCTTTGTTGCCAATGTGTTCAAATAATCCCGGAAAGCAGTTTTGATTTTTTTTTACCATATTTCTCAACCTGTACTTGTGAGGTTTGAGAGATTAGCGTCTCAATGTTCTATAAAAATCTCGTGCCCAGTAATCGTATATATAAATATTTTATGTCAAAATGAACATTTATGTACGTCTCAAACATTTCTCATAAATTTTACATAACCCATTGAACTTATGTGATAGATTTTCCTTGTGAAGTATATTTTGAATTTATAATATGTTCATAAATAATACTAACAGTTACTACATAGATATACCCGGTCGTAATATTTACCCAACACCTTATTTTACGTGCATCTCCATGTTATTAAGCTGCTAAATGCTGAATTCTCCATCTGTAAATAAAAAAATATCCATTTTGTTGAATTTAATATATCTTTTGTAATGATGTTTATTTAGTAAAAATGAAACAATTTTTTTTCAATAATTGGGTATTATATTGATAGTTCTTAAAAAACAAACTATAAATTCTGTTATACAGTTAAATTTTTTTCATTTATTGTTTTTGACGCATGAAAATAAAGTTAAAATAATAATCCGTGAAATCTAAAATCAAGAACTAAACTTCATTTGTTTAATATATTAACATATATGTATGTACCTTCATATCACTTGCAACAAGAAACCATAATTTTATTTTCAAACCTTACATGTGGCGTAGTACAGGGTTATTTATATAACCGAACGTAGACAGTTATATAGTAGCGTATGTAACTAATTATAACATTATACCATCACGCCTGTGCGTCCCGCAGAGTAGACAGAGAAGTGTAGTACACTCCCACGATTCGCCTTTGTATTATGACGTGATTCACCCAACGTCCCGCTGTAGTATAGAATGCCGTATATCGAGCATAAATCCAGGCTTCGAGTTACTACTATTGATTTCAAGTTGGAAAAACTCAACTGTACTCGACCGAGGAATCAAACCCAGGACTCAGTCATGTTTACAATTATTACATTATTATTTATTACAAATTAAAAAAAGAAAGTCACCCTAATGATCGCGCCAATCTTTCATTAAGAAGATGGCGGTTAAAGACAATTTAAAAAATATAATAAAATGGTACAGTGATATTAGGAACCAAATTAAATAATATTCCAGGTACATAAAAAGCTATTAATTTTAACAGTCAATTTTAAAAAATATGTATCAGATATTTTTTAAATGTTAATATTAACACAATCATTTTAAACGACAAAAAATTGCTAGCAAGAGGTATACGCTAGGTAATTTGTTAAACGTTTCCTTTCTCATCGTAATAAAATAACCATTTAAAGATATAATATCACATAATTATAATAGTTATAATATCACATAATTGTAAGTATTTGCATGCCAAATTTGGCTAAATGTATGGACAACAATGTTAATTAACAACTTGATTAGACTACATTTAATATGCAAATAAATGAATTTGAATTTGAAAAAAAAAGATATGACGTGGGTTATAATTAAGATAAGTTTTAAAGTAAATTATCAAAGAGTTAATAATGTACATGAAATAAATTCAATAATTAATTTTTTACCTTTTGCACGACGACCTGTCTGTAGTCTGTGCCTCGACTGGCTGTCAGCTGAGCGGAGAGCGCACTGGGCCCGTAGCTCGCACAGAGCACTGCGTCTGATTGCGTCTGCGCATAATGTTCTATTATTGCACCTTTGTGTATACAGGATGATGTCGTTACCGCGATGTTTATCTGTTGTTTTTTTTCGCTTTTGTTTTGCTATTATTTAATAACTATTACGTTTTTTACAGCGGTAGGAGTTAATTTTTCCGTCCACTGGTGGGAGTAGCCCGCGAGTGAGCTCGATCTTCAGCTTTTCGTACCGGTGCTACCATAGATGTGTATATTTTCTTTAAAAGAATTATAGAAAATTGTAAATGGTTTTCATTGGTATCGATTTATTATTATTGAAAAATAGTGATATTTTCACATATAATTTAAAATTTGTTAACGTTCTTATAAACTTTTAATGAAAAGACAATATTTTTATTTGATCATTTGCTCCAGTGATTCATAATGTTTGGATTCGTACAACATTAATGTGTAATATTGACTATGAAAATTACCTAATAATGAGTAATGACTAGTCCTTGAGGAACGGGAAATGATTTGACGTGATTTTAATAATGACGTGTCTCGAACCGCAAAGCCTATGCAATCAGTGTCCAAGGTTACGCAAAGTTATTGTTACTTTTATCCTACATTAATTAGTAGTAACTATAGTTAGTAATATTAGTTATAGTTATTTTAGTAGTAACGGACTTCTATACATACTCTAGAAACAGTATTAATAAATATTTTTATTGTGTCCGACCAGTAATAACGTCATTTTAAATTGAGATTCATAGATTATTTAATTAACTTATTATACGTTAATTTGTGTTTTTATCATAAAAAATACTGTTAGGCCATAAACGAGTCATATTTCACATGAAATATTTTTAAAAACATGCTGTATAAGCACCAACCGCGAAAGGGGTTTAACTTTATCTTCGTTTTTCACACAATATAAGTAACCTTGTTATATGCGAAGATATGAATATAACGAGACGAAGGTTGACGGCCGAATATTAATAAGAACTGTTGTCATGTTCATAGCGATAGTTACTTAATAACTTAACAATACTTAACATTGTAGTTGTTTATCATATTTATTTTATCTACACGCCAGGTTTCTTACGGGGCAGGCAGAACGCCGCGTGCTAAATCTTTATTAGTGCAGGAATATAACTCGCTACAACTTTACGTTAATATATTTAAAATGCCATATGAATGTATTTAATGAATTATAATTAGATTCAATGCAAGATTGTCAATTATGAAAGACATGCATTATTGACTATGATACTTGCATATTTTGGTTAAAAGAAACAAGTGACGTTTACTTTCTTTCTTTCATTATTATTTCTTAATAATCACTATTATGTTGTCAACGATGTTTACGGAGCTACTACGGATGTCGGGAGGTTACTGCAGTATTATTTAATGTTATATTTCCCTAAATTGTTGTGTAACTATCGAATATTACTTATAAATGTATTATTATATACCTATCATTAAAAATTAGTATCAAGCCTTTTATCGTGCCACTGTTGGACATAGGTCTCTTCTCAGAATGCGACGAGGTCGTTCTCCCGAGACCAAGTTAGCAGACTTTACCCACCGTAGAGTACCTACGTTATAACGATAAAAAGCTTTAGAAAACAATAAAAAACAGTTATATTTATGTTTCGCATAAAATACCTAAGTTTAAATGGTAAACACTCAAACTCTTATCTATGTTAATTGTTATAGGGGCGAAATGTGGGTTATGTATATATACCACTCATATATAACTTAGACAGATTTTTGCTAAATATTTTGCCTAGCTATTTATTAAGAATATTTGCTAGAACCCTGCCGTGTGAAAATACTTAGTCTGTGTCTACACCTAACGGAAAATGGGCGCGACAATATTTATATATTTAAATATAAATTCATGTTTTATATATCTAAATATAATCTTAAAACTATCTTGTATTAATTGTGTTATAAGTGCTAAACTGATTAATTACGTGATAGAATTAAAAAATATATGTATTTAAGAGCACGCGACATGTATGTATAGGCAAAATGGTTAAAATCTATATGGTCAAACAATATCTCAACCTTTTGTAAAACGAGAGCGTACCACACTCTTCCGCCTACCCTTTCGAGGAAATACAGGCATGATGCCTCTGCCAGGCAAAGTTTTCAGACGAGGTTCAGCCTGCAAATATGTATATTTAGTAATTCATCAGTGCCAATGTATCAAAGACGGACTTAGCGATGTAATCACACATCATTCCTCTCGTAAACAAACACCTTGTTAACAGCGCTGACGTCACGCCGCTCGTTCGAACTTCAACAGATCGTGACATTCGAGTTCTTGGGACATTCGAACCGGGTGACATTTAGCTCAGCACATGTCTCGCGATAAACATTGTTGTACCTTTATCGTGTTTACATGTTTTTCTGGTGTTCGTGTTTAGAGTAATAAAACCATGGTCGTCGCGGCCCATAGATGGAGGAAATATACACTGCATGGAATGTATTAGATTAATGAGAGGGTTCAGCTGTGAATAAAGTTAGATTGAAAGATAATGTTTTTGTTCCATTGTTGGAAACGGGTGTCCTCTGTATGATAATGGTTCATGGTCTAGTCTGTCAGGCTAACAATGAATGGACGTAACATCCAACGTAACATCACGCCTGTAATCCCCGAAAGGGTATGCAGAAGAGTGTAGTACACTTCCACGTTTCATCAGTTACGTTTAAGTCCCATGGAATAGATGGTGAGCCTACTGCCATACACCGGGCACAATTCCAGACTCCGAGTCACAACTAAAAGTTCTAAATTAGAAAAATCTGATAGCACCGGACCCGGGATTTGAACCCAGGACCTCTCGATCGACAGTCAACAACAATGAATAAAACAATGAAAATATCGTTTTTAGCTAAAATTGTTATGACTGGTCTTTTTACTGTGCATATCAGACCTGTTTGCTTGGCCGAAAGAAATATTTATTATGTTAAACATTGAGTGTTAATAGTAACGAAATGTTTCGTGACATACAATAATTTGTTTACATGTACGTATGTGTATAATTCTGTAGTAAATATATGTATTGTGATCATTACTTTATGGAGCCTCGTATTAAGTTCTCTTGTTACAATTTTATTTTGATAATAATGTGATTTATAAAAACGTTTATTACTATCCATTAATATTTAAACTATTGAAAAAAAAAAAGTTAAAAATTATTGAAAACATATAGAAAAAAATGGATTTTAAAATTAATATCCTATGTTTAAATTTCCAGGATCGTGGTGTACAGAAAACGTCAAGGGTATATACAGCTGTCTACTGAAGAAGATGTGAAGCTGCTACCCCGTAGGCCTTTCACCGAGCTGAGGAGCCTCAACGGAGCATCGAACCCGAGACAGCGGTGAACCAAATTACCTCCCCTACTACTTGTACAACTGAAATCGCGAGTCGCGGTCGAGAAAGCTATTAGTATTTATAGCGTAATTGTAGTTAAATGTCGTTCCGTTTTTGAGATTCGATTTTATTGTGTTTTCTACATTACCTAAGAAAAATCGTTTTCGTTTGCCAATACTCTTCGTATTAGTTAATGTCTAGGTGTTTGGATGGAAACTATTCGGTTAATTGCTTATTTGACTGTTGTATAACGAGAGTTAGTAGCGATTGAGCCAATGCGTTATCGCTTTCGTACTCGTTTAATGTAAATGAATGGCTATATTTACGCAGAATTGCTCAACTCACAAATAAATTTGTAGCACACGATATGTATTCGCCAAAACTCGATTCAAACACGATTCGTTCGCGTTCTGTTTGATAAATAAATCGCGATGTAGAACAAATGGTAGGGTGTTAGTTTCACGAATCAAAATTATGAATAAATGACTTTATTTTCATTAATTTTTAATTAAAGAGGCAGATACGTAAACAAAGGTGAAATCAATTAAAATATCGATAATTCGAAATGTATCATTAGCATTATATGGTTTCTATATTTATGCAGCACGTCCTTAAGATGGAAAATATTTAAGCGATTTATTTTTAAATTAAATGAAAATAAAGCTATTCATTCTAAACAATAATAAATCACTCGTACAAATATATATATAGATATATATATATTCTTGTTACAAATATTAGTCTAATTGAAATTTATATCCGACAATATATGGAAATACTCTACGGTTGAACACACACGACGCAATGAATGAATGAATGAAACAAAAAAAAATCCGAATCAAGAACTTGTTTTTTTAGTCACTTAAAAATAACAGCTCCCTATATTGTAAATGCAATAATTTTTATATCTTTAAATATGTGTGTGACATACACAGAAAGGCTATAATATTATTTAGCTCCAAAAAACATTTTAAACATACCTTTATCTCGTACTTAAGAAATACTACTAACTGTTTATAAATTTTTCCTGCAATCAGCGTCGCGTGTGAAACGGCCTTATTGTTGGATTTAAAAAAAACATGGAGTTTGTAAAATACCAGTTTACAAAGCGCTGTGAATGGAATAAGCTCTGTATGTAAAGCTAATTTAAGGTTACTTTCGTTTGTATAGATTAGTGGTATGATGTGTATCAAGTGGTAAATCGGCTTATGTGAATAATGTCGAAGTTTTGTCTAGTTGACTAATTATAACCTCGAAAATTTGCCGCGTACGTCAAGTCTATGGACTTTGGTTTTTCCTTCCTCATAAAAACTTTTAAAAACATCTACAATGGCTTATTCAATTTATAAGACAGTTACGTCTTATTTGTGACATCATAAGTTGGCTATGCCAAGCTTATTATATTATGTATCAAAAGAAAAACCCAGCCAGATTGAGTCGTTAATGAACACGGGTGTAAAATTTTACCAAAATTCAATGTTATAATACTAATAAAATGAAAATATAAGCAACTTCAGTTTATAAATATACATTATCGTATGTGAATTTTATTAACACAGCCACATTAACTTCCCTGCTCTATGATAATGGTAATGACTTTATAAAATAGGTGAAGTAATATAATAGATGGAATTTTGACTAATAATGACTAGTAATAGAGAAACCTAGACATTATAAACTTTGACGGATATATCAGTTAACCTGTAACATGAAATATTGTATGCCCTCGATACAAACAGTCATAAGTTGGAGCGTCCGCTTTAAGTGGTGTCCTATGTAACTATATATAAAGCTCAATTTCGTTTCTCGTCGATTACTCAAAATGGCGGTGAGAAGTCACATTTTTTTGGCCACCGTAATGTTTGCCGTTAGCTTGGTTTTATAAATACATGTTTTTTTTATTTTATGTAAGGTGACTTTATAATTGTATTCCTTTATGAATAATGTGTTTTTGTCATATCTTCAATCGCAGTCTTATACACGAATAAATATAACAGATATTGCTACATCAAAGATGGAATAATAATTGCAGAAGATTAACATAACTCAATCAAAATCCTATGAGACATTGCTAAGGATTAAATTAAAAATATTTGAGGAAATATACAATGAAATAACACTTCGTTTATGGATTTTTTATTGCATTATAATATTTTTTTAATTTTGTCTGTCTGTGTTTGTTGATACCATACCGTTGTAGGCAAAATGCGTTTAAAATTTTTGGTATTTATATCATGGGAATCGAAATCAACAGAACATAGGCTTTCGGGGCTGAGTATTTATATTAATGACCTTAAAACCACGCAATATCCATCACGGAATTTTTCTGAATCGCGTTAAATATGTAATTGAAGTGAATAAAATTGTCATACATAAATATATATACTACTGGCTTGTAGGCCGTTTGTAATGTACTAAATTTGGGGAAATAAAATGTAATAATGAATTATTTGTAGCAGAAAGAGGGTAGTAATGAAACCATTCGGTAAGATCTTTACTGATGTCAACAGGCGTCTAGATTCTTATGAACCAAAACAGAAAAAAGAAGTATACGTCAGCAGATTCTAGATTGTGTTTTCCATCACTTTACTTTGAAAGTATAGTGAGTTTCTATGTATCTTTCTCGTTATTATCAATTTCGTTAATCTCGATATTCCATACTAAACAAATCGATATTAAACAAAAATCGATACAGGATAAAATGCTGCAGAAGAATAGACCCTTCTATTATTTATTCTAGTTCAGACATATCATATCTATGTCTTAGTAATTGTTAATTAACACCCCTTTATAAAAAGCACTGCTGGGCAGTTTCCCCCAAGAGGGTAGAAAGATACAGGGTGTAAAAATATCGTCCTAAATAAAGGACTGACGAGCCAAAGTCCTATTTGTATATTTATTTAGTTGTTAATATAATTCAGTTCCTCTAAATATGTAAAAAGGTTCCCCGCATCCATGTAACACATCTTACAAACACCATACATGTTATTTTAATATTAGTTGAAAATGCGTTAAATAATTTGCTTTTTAAATACCATTGTAATAAAAATATGGAACTTGACTTTAAACAAAAATTATTACAAACAATATTAAATTACATCAGAGGTTCCTGTGCGAAAATTCATCGGTACTAAATTATGCAAATTGTCAATTTACATTTCGTCATTACGATATGTGATGGTAAGTACCTTTATGCAATATGGCGCTCAAACTTAAACAAAGAACTAATAATACGTTTCGCGCCAAAACGAGACATACTGGATTATTGACTTTGATAGACTTAACAACTCTGTAACTAATACAGTCCTTACAGAAAATTACCATTGTTCGTTCATCATCATCCTTCATCATAATCAGCCTACTCCCTTCCACTGCTGGACACAGGCCCTTCCAACACGTCACCAAACTCGATCTTCAGCTCGTCCCT
>DWFV01000263.1:0-15782 GCA_018246775.1 Parelbella machaon machaon
ACATTTTGCTCTTAAACACTTTGCCATTCGTTAAAATGCGCCAACAAAATGTGTATTCATAGAACTTGTGTACCTGAAAATCGTTTCAAACAGAGGGGGCACTGCATAACAAATTCGATTAATACTGGTAAGTAGAGTATTAAAAATATTACTATTGTAATGTGGTTTACAAAGATAGCATTTTGAACTAAAACAAATTCTAAATCACTTTCATGATTTTTTACAGATTCTGCATTATCAATGGAATCCAGTCCTACTGTGTCTTATAACATAGCGCACGAGCTTATCGAAACATTACAAAATAAAATGTTGGGTCAAATTTTTGGGAGGGTGACAATTTGTCTCACTGCTAAATGTATCACCTTTGAGGCGAACAAGAAATATTTTAGAAAGGGTAAATGTTTAAGGAAAGAGCTAAGTCACTTGGGCCATTGTGAAAACGTGAAAAACGATAAAATTGTTTAGACGTTACGTAACTAACGTTCATTTGAAAAATAAACACCAAGGCTATTATGGATTTATAAACACCTAATGCCTACAGTTTAAGCTCTGATAAGGTACGGTTTACACGGTTGCACTTGAAATGTTTGTGACAGACACCATTGTACGATTAAAATTAAAAATATTTATATTAACGCTTACTGTGTTTCAATTGTTCATACTTATAGAAAACAATCGCCCGATTGTAAGTAGAACTATTTAATTATAATCCATTTCCAATTATTTAGAAATTTGTATCTTAATGACTTAATTTTTTTTTCCATTTTAATGTATTAGAAATGTCCAATTTTAATAGCTTAGCAATTTACGATTGTGTTAGCTTAGAAATTTCCTATTTTCATGGCTTAGAAATTTATAAATTCGATGGCCTAGAAAAATGTAACTTATTTCTAATGGCACTAATTCGAAATCTAAGTATTATAGTGATTCCCGGGAAACAAATTATAAAAAATATAAGCCCCTGGGTAGATCAGAGCGAAACAAATAACATAATATAAAATTATTTAAATGTGTTATATTCGTTTCAATGCTTCTATTACAGAAAAGTAATGAATTATATTTGAGTCCATGGAAAGTTATTAATAAAGCTGAACCCAAAATAATTAAATTCGATTCTAACGGAGAATATAAAAAAGAAGACGTCTCATTACAAAACATTATCACTATTAACAAAGTAATGGACGATTTAGGAGTAAGGCATAGAATAAGCCGGTTCTTTAGAAAAGATGACAACTCACTATGGAATTCAACGGATGTAATAGAAGAAGTGAGAGATTTGATGAACAATATGTATGCGGCCCTATTGCAACCACAAAGGAAGCTCAAAGTACTGACCGAGTGTAGGAAAAATAGATCTATCTGCCGGTTTTTAGCGTGCCCCAATATACGGGACCATTGCGTATTATGTGAAGTTCAGATGAAGAACCGAAACAAAAACTCAACTAAGTGTGAAAAGTTCTCAACAAAATTCCTAATGCCACTGAAGCTATACAAAAATTTCTCCACACACAAGGAACCAAAAACTTAATCAAATCATAAAATTAAAATGTTTGTCTTTTTTACGTCCTATGTAATGCGTAAAGCTCAGGATAATTTAGATATAATTAAAACATTTCGTGATAAGTTCCCTCTTACAAGAAACTCATTAGGCAAACATTCCCGAAACGGTCTTATCTGTTCAACAGATAGGGACATACCTTGTCGTGGCATATAAAACGCCGAGATGGGACTGTCTAAACATTTACCGCCGTGAAACAGATGAATTAGTACCTGCTAAAATGTTCACGTTGAAGTATCTCGTCATTTTCGTTGTTTTGTGTACAGTGGGGGAGACATTCAGTAAGCCAGTGGAAGGTGAGTTTAAACAATTTACAATTATAAGTGTGCAAAATATTGTTAATTAATCCACTAAAATCGCTTTCAGATAACTATAACGAGGGGCGGGGGATCGGTTCAACAATCTGGGGTTGGTTAACTTATCCATTCTCCTGGTGGAGTTCCGAGGAAGTAATACCACCCAAATCTGACGAGCTCGTGGGATCCACGACATACAAGCCTTTCGAAACAATAGAGATAGGAAAGCACAACGTTACTATATGGTGCAACGACCAAACGTGTACGACTATGAAATGCGACAGGTTTGGATGTGTAAATATAACATGTAACATATACGATACGGATTTGACCGGAGAATGTAGGGAATATAACTCTATAGCAAAACCAGACGATCTTACAACGCACAAGTCTACAGAGATGGCAGTGAAGCCCGCAACCCAAGATAAGGAAATTAAAACAACGGTAAAGCCGCCTGAATCAACAATCCCTGTTTCTTTATCATCTACTGAAGCTGGTCCGAATCAGGCTTCCGAGGAACGTCCCCTTGAGCTCGAGGCTGTATTATCGTCGACCGTCACCGAATCCGTCAGTGCAGCAATTAAAACTATAAAGCCTAATAACTAACGGTATAAACCTTACGTTACTTCTTTACTAACATAGGCCTAAACCATTGATCCATATTTCTTTAGAATCTTCTTCTTTTCCAAAGTAAATATTCAGTTTAGTTATATCCATACATAGTTATAACTATAACATGACTAAAATAATACTAACCAAAATAAACAACAAAATAAACATTGCAAAAGAGTTTTAAGGTTATGTTTTTGTCTTTTCAGATCTTAATGCTAGTCGAGACGTAACAGCATCGACTTCATTTTTGCCACTAGGAATAGATAAGATACTGGTCAATTACATCCGGTCGAAAATAATCAATCACACGACTATTTTAGCGAACAGTTTGATTTCAAAATTGGACATAAATTCCTTCTGCGCGTCCGGAGTATGCTACTATTCATTGTGTGAACAAGAAATTAGCTGTGAAAGGAAATACTGCAAGTATAACTTAGTTACAAGCGAAAAAATATGTTCACGAAAAGGACCTTCGACGGAAGTAAAATTGAATTTAAATGAAAATATGTTAATTCGTTTAAACATGGAAGGCAATGTTTATAATTCTGAGAAAAATGTTAAACTCTTGAAAAGAATAATAAATAAATGATTTATAATTGTATCGCCTTTAATTTAACTTTAAAAGTATACTAAGAAGCAAAACCAGCTATAGTTCGCAACATTTACAAGACAAAAGTAAGTCATCTAACCGCTACTAAAACATCTCTAATCAAAACTAAACTTTATTCATAGCTAATTAGGACGCATTTTAATACTATCCAAAACTATTCATACAATGTGACTGCATAATTGTAAAACAACGCTTGACTAAAGACAACAAAATCTATAGACACGCAACCTCAAGACGAGCTATGGGAAGTGGGCAGACAGGGTTCACTTATCTCCTATACAATTAACATAAACACGCGATAAGAACGCATTGTTCTCGTACGCATGTCGCACACGAGTGTACAATTGTTCTAACTATTGAATATTGTATTGATGTAAAAAAAACATAACAGCACGCCTGTAAGCCCCGAATGGGTAGGCAGTGCAGTGTAGTACACTCCCACGTTTCACCAGTTACGTATTACGTGTCATGGAATAGGTGGTGAGCCGATTGCTAAACACCGGGCAAAAACCCAGATACCGAGCCACTTCTCGAAATTTCTACAAGAAAATACTAGAAAATGTATTGAGGTGTTGAAAAAAAACTAGTTAATACGTTAGAAACTAGTCAACCGACCGACCGGAAGTCAAACCGTCTCGCTCGAATTGCACTCGCACGCAAACTTGAACATTTGCCTAACGGTCAATGCTGCATCAACATATTTACACCGTTCGTTACCGTCAACTAATAATTAACTCTGCCCCACACATTACTGGTAACGTTTTAATGCGATACATCTAATCATATCTAATTATTCAAAACATTATCATACAATGCTTAAAAAAGCACACAAAAATGTAGGGGAGCATATGTTTCAATAGCGGTTCCAGGCATCAATGGATTATTATCATCTTGCTGTTTGAAGATGTCATAAATTATTAAACGGAATACACAACGAATACTTATAATTGTAGGTTGTAAAAATTAAAAATGTTTTGTTTTTGCTCGCAACAATGTTTATTACATAACATAATTTAGCTTGATAATGTTAATTAAAGCATAATTTTAAAATGTTTGATTTATCTTTGTAAATTGGAAGAGTTTAATTATAATCATGAATCATAATTATTTCATACATTAAAGTAGTTGTTTTCACACTCTTCAAGTGTCGTCGACCTCTTTTGCTCCATTGAGGATTCTTAAGGTTTATCCGCACTGAAGTGCATCAATGCGTTATTTTAAAAAAAAGCGCTGCTAATATATAATTATTCTCACCTGATGCTGCAGCTTTCTGAGAACAGGCGGAGTCGCCCCGGGCTCTGTGTCAGAAGAGATGGTCCTCAGAAGCAGCGGAGTCTCGCTCGAGTCCGCTAGTTCCGAGCTCGTCTCGCTTGCTTCAGTGCCTTCGCCTCCTTGTCTGTAGACATACATTATTTTGAACACCTACATTCTGTTACAAGTTCCAATAATGAGGGACCCAAAGACCTCTTGAAAAACTCTATAAAAGAGCAGTGACTGATGATATTATGAACATTTCGCAACTCTATCTACTTTATTGATACATAACAATAAAAAATGTCAGTTAAAGAATAGCAACTAACATAAAGAGTTACAAAAACGTGATCAGCTGATTTAATTTTAAAAAAAGAACACATTTAAGGCTGTTTCGTTTATATATGCAATTGAATAAAAATTAGACAACAAATACGAGTACGTAGGTTACTCATTAATTTAACCTAAAGTGGCACTTCCTGTCCCAAAGCTGACATGCTTAAATGACGCAATATAATGAAATATTGTTGAAAAAAAATGTTGAGGTAATGAACACTTTTTATAGCTTGAACTGTCACCAAATGATTACAAGCATTAAAACATTTAATGAGTAATAAGTTTCTGGACGTGTATCTGGAATGTCTCGTCGACTCCCTTCCTCCCTCCAAATGGGCTTGAAAGAAATTAATAGTTTAGTACAAATATAGTAAAGTTTTACACTACTCTAACGATCTCTGGTTACGTTTAACAATCGACATTAACCAATGTTCATGGAAAAAGCTTTGCCGAAGTAGAGCAATTCAGGAGCCAGTTAGAATGGCATTAATTAACATGTTTGGTGTATCCAGACTGGTCTTAGTAAATGCTGTCTTTAAGTGTAGGAATGTTTGGTTGAGGTGCTAAATAGAAGACTATAGCTGTAGCAGAGGTGTACTGACTGTATGAAGTAATGTATGTTGACGTAGTTGGGCGCGGAAGGCGCGGGCGGCGAGTCGGGCGCGGCGGGCGCGGAGGGCGCGCAGCCCGACAGCGGCAGCGTGCTGGAGCCGCTCGACGCGTCCTCGGCGCTGGAGCCGGCGCCGCCTGCCGCGCAACACACGCTTATTAATATATTTGTGAGCGTTAGTTGACACCATTATCATTGTAATGAAGCAATTTGTAATCCTTATTGACAAATAAACGATTGATTGATTTAATATACAAATCAATGCCTTAAAACAATCATTTGTATAAAACAACGGATTTTATTAGGATGTCGTTAATGTAATCGAGTTTTAAACAAAGCCAACGCAAAAATTAGTAGGACAAAGAAATGTTATCTGGCTACTCTGTAAGGGACCTGTCATAACGATATGTAAAATTGTCCATGTAATTAATTCTATAATTTAAATACAATTCCATTTATGATTATAAAAATACAGCTTTAACTGACGAATATTTTTTCAGGGGTCATACCGAAAAAACATTCGTGAGTTAAGTCTGTATGTACATAATCATGTATATAAACATTCACGAAATAATTAACAATTCTATTTATATACGAAAACGTGAAGAAACAGTTGATTAAAATGTTAATCCCTGAAAGTTTCAGTTTAACATAAATACCACGCAAATTATTAATATATTTCTATAACTGCTATATTATTAATATATCTTTAAATATATTTACATAAAGTAGTATAGCGGTATTTGGTGATCAAATCATAAATACACTACCTGCTTGTATATAAACGTATTCTCCATCGTTTATATCCACAGGTACTTGGTCATAATATGGTTCATCTTCACTAGGTGGTACAGCGGCTGGTATACTTTCAAGCGATATGGGTGCTGACTTGTCATCAGTGGCCTCCGCTAAATCAGGAGTCATGGATGTGACTTCCTCATCAATGGATCGAGGGGTGGCCGCTCCACCCGAACGCTTACGTTCAGACGACAAGGAATTAATTGATTCATAACTTTTAACCTGCAACATACAATGCAAATTAGTAGGAATATTTCTTCACTACAAACAACTTTAACATAACATTGGATGATGCGATCAAAATATTAATATAATATTAATATAACTATATTATTACTTATTATAGTGTATAGTTGATCAATTACACAAAAAATTGAACAAAATACAATTCCATCACATTACAAGTGTCGATAAATAATAAAATCATATTCAACAGCCTACACTAAAAATTACTGCATATTTATATATATGTCACATATATTTTATGTCATGTATTATGTTTATATACCCACCCTTTCACTAATAGAAGGTGTAGAGGCTCGACTAGCAATCGATTCTCGCGAATCGGCGCTGCGGATTTTCCTGCCCAGAGATGAAGGTGGACTGTCTTCAGGGAACCCTGACTCTGGCAGGGAAGCACCGCGTTTATTGAACACTTTCGGTGGTGGCCTGCAGACAGACAATATATGCATGTATTTATAACTATAGTTTTATTTACAGGACAAAGCACAGTAACTGCTAAAATTCTATTTAGAACAGATCATTGTGTAAAATGTAACATAAAATAAATAATGGGATCAGTAAACGTAAGAAATACACAGTACTATATTATTTCTGTTATGAGTATTTTAATTTTAGTAGAGCACTATAAAGAAGCAATGAAATGTTAAATATTCAGTAAATTCTAAATCTACAAGTTAGGATCAGGCAAAGACAGTTTTCAGTTGTTTATTTTGTGCAATGATATAATCATTTAAAAATATGAATTTTATTCATTTGAAATTAAAAATGCAAAATAAATTCGGCAAAAAAATAAGACTAATATTTTCTTCATTAAATGCCATAGATTACTTATCATATTAATGGATATATATTTTTCATGGGCAACTAATGCTTTTTACTTTTTAAAGCATGTGAAGTTATTAAATTATTGTTCAATAATAACTAGTAATAAAATTTGTTTACAGTTCTTGATAAGTAAATATATTGACTTACTTAGGTGGCACTTTTTTCTTGGCAGCTGTGGTCGGATCTATAGAACTACTTTCAGAGGACTGTGGAGACTCTTCAGATTTCTTTGATGCATTCTCGGCTAGCTTCAGACCATTGACTTCAATGACTGTTACAAAATCACCAGCTTGTGACATTGGACGGTTTTTAGCTTGATTTGGACTTGATTCTACACCTACTGCTATGACAAACATTTATATGTTTACAATGGCCAAAGTAGGAACAGATAATTTACTAAATACCAAAATATTGTAACTTACATCTCTTCATAGTTCATTTTGCTATTTTACAATTAGTGAAAACGAGTGATTGAAGAAGTTATGCCCACAAATGTGATCATGAATAATTTTTTCATGTAAATATTAAAAAGAGATTTTTTTATAAAACCATTACTAATGAAGGTTAATGCTTTGATTAAAATATCAAAACCATAAAATTTGGACTATTAGTATAATCGCTAAAATAAGATCAAAAGCTATTCAGTAAAAAAAAAAATCTGCCTAAGTGTCCACTATAAAAAGTGGAAATACCAGCATAACCATATAGAAATTTTAGCTATATAATTCACATACTTAAAACATGGACTTGATGAAAACTAAATCCTCAAGACTAATGACACCTGTCTGAAAGGAATCAAATTAGTTTTCTAGACATTTTTATGGCACAACATAGCAAGTGTATGAGCTGTAACAACCTACAGCGAAATAACACATGTACCATTGGGATTCTATTTTTTAGACATACTTGGATCAATATTAAATATTCCACATACTAATGTGCTAGATTTAGAAAAGCAAAATGAACTGTTACCATTACTATCTGCATCAATATCAGTTCTGTGAACAATCTCGCTGTTACACCGTCTCCGTGCTGCCTCCACGGCCAGGTTAGATGACAGCTCGTTGATGCATTGGTTCACAGAGCTCCGCTCTGCAAGGTGCGATGGCTTGTTCCTAAGGTGCACCTCTTCACACTCACCCTCGTTATTAGAATCATCACTCTTGTTACTATTCAAGCTAACTTCACTCTTTTTCGACAGTGAATCAGTGTTCGATTCCTAAAAATTGTTTCAACATTCTATTAATAAGACATGTTAATACTTAAGCCTTAATCTTTCAATTGGATGAATCTATGCACCCTGATTTTGGCATAATATGCCCAAGTGTCACCTATGACTTGAAGAAGACATTGTGATACAGCTCATTTCAAAAGGGCCAAGACCATGTGCAGTTGCATGGCTTAGGAAACGCCTAAGTCCAGCAGTGGATTTCTAATGAATTTTACATGAATGGTGGAATCAATAGATGCCCAAATAAGCAAAATGCTTGTAATCCAAGGGCACATAGACATTTGCAAAGACAGTAAGAATTAATTGAAATATGTGAGGCAATTAGAGTATTATCATATTATGAGTTAAAACCAACATCCTATTTACTATAAATATATAACTACACATCATGTTTAACCTGATTATTTCATGTGATAACATCTGGCATTATTCTGAATTAAACCCAATTGCATATAGTTTGATATGGACAAAACAATTTTCAAAATAATTATGTTAAGCAAGTAGGACTAAAACACAAATATAATAAGGAATTAAAAATATGTTGAACAGATATATTTGTGTTGGTTAATAATTTGTAGATAAACATGTTTAATCATGTTAATTGATATAGAAACATAGTAACCACTAACATTTTTGTTTATTTATAGTAGTTGAGGTAGATATTACCAGCTAATAATGATTATCCTTATGTTTATAAACTACTATGACAAATTGTTATGAATGGGTAAATGTATGTTGATGAATTTGTCAACTATTATTGGTAGGTATATATGATGATTCATAATATATTATGGACATTGATATTCTATTACAGCATTTAGTTTAGAATATACTATATTTCTGTTATGATTATTATAATAAGACAGATATGATGATTGTAAATGTTTCTTATCTTTTATCTTATATTTTTATTACTATACGACAATCCTATTGGAATGTATTCAGAACATATTAACTTGTGAAACAAATAGACAAACATATTAAAAAATGTATAGTAAATAAGAAGCAATAATTGTACATTGTTCCACGTATCGATAAGCAAAGATGTTACCTGTTTGATATCTGCAGTCTTATCATCAGTCGTGCCAGCCCCCGAGGGCGGTGCCGTCCTGCTACTCTGAGACGTTGCCTTATGTTTCTCCACATCTGAAAGCAGAGTCTCCAAGTACTCTACATAAAACTCCTCCTTTTCCAACTCCTCTCTAAGTATAGCCACTTTCTGTTTATGTTTAGCCAAATTGGCCCTGACATCTTCTTCCCAAGCGGCTGGTAAAGCACTCTCTGGAAATCGTTGCACCCACACACGTTGGAAATCTCCGAAGACACTCATATCTCACAAAACGATTTCATGACAATTTTATGTTACAATAATCAGTAATCACAGTTTTAACACTAATTCTCAATGTAAAAAACGTATCAGAAACTCTGTCATCGCAAACGCATTTTTTTATCTAATTTGTACTTTTTTAAATTCGTTTTATGACCTAAGACAATGAAAATCCCAAGTAAACATTTACAATAACTTCATAATTCATCTTCCTAAAATTACAATATTTAGATTTTTTGTAAAATTATTCTTAAAAACAGAATACAACAAATACATAAAAAAATATTTTTCTGAATTGTCGTATAGATTAACAAGGACTTAAACTGTCAAAATTGGCAATATTTGTAATTCTTAGCTATCTGTACAGTCGCTTAGTGTTGGAACATTGATAATTGGAATTACCCAAAATAACCTATATAACGTGGTTATTATCAGGAATTATCTAAAAAATATATTTTTTAGATACTTTTGAAATTAATCATCGAATTTGTTGCTTACATATTTATTCTTGAAAAATTGTCACGCCCGTATATGTAACAGAATGCAATAAACAGTGATGATATAAATTACCATAAAATTGGCATACCTTAAAAATTAAATGCCAACTGTCAAATCATGAAATCAATCAGGTCAAATTGTGGACATGGCCGACATTTTAAATCAATTCCTAATTGTTCTATTATATGTAAATATTGATAATATTTTTGGATTTGTCACAACTTTCAGTCATGGATAAGATTCAAATAAAGTCGATCCTAGAAGGACTCAAGTCGACTTCATCATCACGCATCCAAGAAACTCTGATTAGGATTAAGAGTAAAATAATAACGAACGAAAAGGGAATAAAGATTTTCAGAGATTGCGGGGGCTTGGATTATTTAGTGCCCCATCTACGTAAGCCTAATGAAAGAATTCTCGACATATCTTTAAGTATATTGGGAAATGTTTGTTTAGAAGAAGAAAGCAGCTTGGCAGTGAGTATGCAGTTGTATTATATTTTGAATTAAACAGCTTAATAAAAGTTGTTTTTAATGTATAAGAATAGTTAACATACTCTGCATATTTTGACTTAATTCCAGGTAGGAAAATTAAATGTATTTGGATCATTGCTCACTATTCTGCAAACTGTCAGTCGGGACAGTATTGTGGGCAGAGCTTGTCGGCTAATTGGAAACTTAGCCCAGAGGCCTATCAATGCTGAAGCGTTACACAGTCATGGAGCAGTTATGGCACTTGTCTCTCTCCTTGAGGAAAGAGATAAAAATACATCTTACCCCACTCTTACTATGGCTGTAAGAGCAATAAGGTATGAATTTTTTGTGTTGGTTCATACAATATTTTTGATTTTACTGTATCATCACGCCAGGACCCTTCCGGGGTAGACAGAAATTATAAGAATCTGTCTCAAGAGTAATTTAGTAACATTTAGTGACCTTGGAATAAATTGTACTAAAAATATGGGATCTTTACCTAATAACTTTTAATTATTATCTATTATTTCAGACAATTGTGGATGGTAATTGATAAAAGGGATGAAATGTTGGGTCTGAAAGCAGTGTACACTGTGTCTATTCTACTAATAGGAGAGTGTGAATCTGCTCATATAATAAAGTCTACTAAAGAAGACAAAACAGCAGTAAAATTAAAGAAGAGTCAAGAAGAATTGATTAATGGAATATTGAAATGCTTGGGCTATTTCACCACATATGCTAATATTCACTGTGCAGAACAGGTATTTTTTTCATTAGTATTATTTTATAGTTGGACATCTCATCACTTTGAATTAAATTATGTTCAATAGGCTTTTAAATATCACTCATTTAAGGTTGGTGAAATTGGAGAGGCCTATGTCCAACAGTGGACGATGATAGGCTGATAGTGTGTGTGTGTGTGTGTGTAAGGTTGGTAATTCTTGATGAGTTGTAAAAGCTTCTGTTCCTTTCTGGTGACTTATAATACAATTCAATTATTCTTTATTATAGACTAAAACATTAAGAATGTCTTTATAAATATGTGCCTACAAATATGTGCTAATGTTACTTATGTTGGCATTCTATAAATAAATAAATAAATAAAGGACTGAAACAGAGATAAAAAATTTGATGAGGCATAAAAATTGTGAAGATTAGTTTGACCTTAATATGCATTCTGTCATTATTAAATTGGATTGAAAAAAATCTAGAGGATTATTATTTAGGTCCCTGGATTATAAAGAAATTATAGAATTCATACAAAGTACATTATTTATTTTAATATATTGAAGGACTAAAGGCATTTTATAAACAATTACAATAAAAGTTTTTTTTATAGGTTTTACTTTTTAACTTTTTCCTTGGCTGTGCATGTGTGCATGTGTTTGTGTATGTTGTGAAATATTAATTGTCAAATATAAAGATTTATTTTTACAATTTATAATCCACAATATAATATAACAATATATATTATATATTTATAACCGGCGTGTATGTATGAAGAGATTGATGAATGTGGAAGAAGCACGGCAGGTATGTAAGGATAGGGATATTTGGCACTCCGTGCTCTCTGCCTACCCCATAAGGGACCTGGCGTGAAGATATGTATGTATGTTTGTATTTTGTCACATATTGTATAGTAGCGTTACATATAGTCTAAAGTAGCGACTGTACCGTCCTAAGGTTCATTATAGCTTTAGCAGTTAATCATCGCTTATCTGTTTCATTTCTGCATGTCACTAAATGTTAGTACATATATTCATTTACGTACTTATAAATATTTTCAGTCAGAATGGTTCCGATTCCGGCAAGCAAGGCAAACAAATACGATTCAAAGTTATTAATTAAAAGCATCTTCAGACCACGATAGGGTTCAAAAGGTCGCAACAATGAACAATACTTGCGAATATACGTCGAGATATGATCCCGCTTTTGGCACAGGACCGTTTACTAGAGAGTAATATCGCAATTACTTCCCGCACGAACACGTGACTAAGGCATGGAAATATTGTATGTAATATTTTATTCAAGTCAACCGCTTAGACTGACTGCCGATGTGCCGGTATGATTAATACATGGAGATCATGAATTCACTCCGCTCCGAGCACTCGTATTAGGCTGTAATAATACGCTTAGCGTACAGTTCTAAGTGCGATTTTGCTAATTCGATTTTAACTTTTTTAGGAATCTGTTAGAAAAACACGCCTCTAAAATTTGTCTCATCAAACGCATTTATGATTAATTTTATTCTATTCATTACGTGCACTATTTATTTATATATTAAGAAACCATATTTATTGTTATCTTTATTGCTGTTTTTATTGTACATATATGTTTAAATATTCTAGATTTCTTTTAAATAGTCTCTTGGTCAATTTATGATTACCAAACAAGGCTATAGATGCGTCTAGATGGATGATGAGCTTAAAAAATTAGATAGGACAGTAGAAACGTAATAATTAATTTTACTTCTTCATTTTCAATATTTATTTATTGCCATGTTTTAAAGATTAAAATACCGCATATACGGATATCGTAATGTACTCATACATAATCACACCCCTCACAAAAGCACGTGTGAACAGAACCTTATGTGACACTGGAAGCACTAATCTCACCCCGGCAGCCCTAACCGGCGTGTATTGAACGATAATGTTTACATCAATCAAACTCTATGCTTACAACTCTGTGGACCCATTCTAAATATAAATAACATACGAAATTTTAAAGTTACTTTTAGGATTAAAAATATAGCCTTGTGTCAGCCCAGCAACAGGTTTTTTTAAAACCGGCATAGTTACTTAAAGGACAGTCTTCAATCATCATCATCATCATCAGCCTATCTCAGTCCACTGTTGTTAAGTTAGTAGGTGTCGTAAGTAATATTTTGTCTTCCAGGATTGTGGTTCCCCTATGGATGTTTTATACAATTTAAACAATTATTATTCATATTAGCGAGGTTAGTATAGAGGTGTTCTGGGTAAAGTGGAGTTAAGAGGTTCAGTAAACGCCTCAACTAGCGATATCTCTTAATGACTTGTTCTAACGTGGCGAGGTCAATGTTAAAAGTCGATCTGTTTAACTCAACAGTCGCCCAACTTTAAAGACCTGGTGCTATGCAAATATTTGACGATTTCTGTTGATTTCGGGCCTTTCATACAACCCGAGGCCCGGGGCATCGCGTCGAGGCCTTCGTTGAAAATTCAGTTATTATCGCCTTTTCTCACAGGTTGGTCGCTTTTATTCGTCGGGGCAACATTGCGCCGCGGTTAGCCGTTTAAAAGGCGGTTCAGAAATTTCGTAAGCCGTCTCGTTTGCGCGTTTTGTTTTTGAGCCAATGGTTTCAAAGGCGATTTATGTAATTCCCTTGCCTTGGGCGTTTGATAAATAAATTATCGACACAATGAGACTGTCGCTGGGCGGGCCGGTTGGTTCGAGTGGATTAAGGACCCTTTGTGCCTCGGAGGGTCCTTTACTTTTGTTTTGTTACCGGTTGGGATAATGGCAGACTTGCGAGTGCGGACTAAGTCTCGTGGCCCGCGACGAACAGCTGGGGCATGCGATTGCCGCTCCCCGGACTGAATATCTATGTTTCTGTTAAGTTTTTATTTTCGAATCATCAGTTCATACGATTCGTTGTTTTCGATTGAAACGACATGCGATTAGTTTGTCCTGCATACATTGCAAAATACTTCATCCTCGAATACGTAAGCAGCCTTCAATATGCAGAAACGATTGAATTAATATTGAGCATGAGACTACAAAGTCTTCCTTGTTTTTCCCATTTTTAAATTTATAATCGTATAATCGACCCATTTGTCATTCCACTGTTGGATTATGGGTCTCCTCTCATATTGAGAGGGTTAAGGCCGTAGTCTGCCACGCTGGCCAAGTGCGGGTTGGCAGACTTCACACACCTTAGAATTTTTTTTTTTGAATTTTATATAAATTGAATTCTAAATAAGAATCATATAACGTTTGTAAGTATAGAGATATTTAGCACTCCGTGCGCTCTTTCTACCGTGAAATGGAACTGGCGTGATCATATGATCATCACATCACCATCATTTGCCCATTTCAGTTCACTGTTGGACATAGGTCTCTCCAATGAACGCCATCGCGCCCTGTCCTCGGATTGCCGCGTCCAGCTTCTGCCTCCAACCTTTCGCAGATCGTCATTCCACTGGGCCGGAAGGCGTCCTACACTACGTTTGCGGAGCCACGGTCTCCACTCCAGATACCTCTACTGATAATATCACAATAATGATGATTGAATCGTGAAATAATAACTTTACGGTAATTGTATATTTATATCTCTCTACATTGTCACAGGTAAACCGGCCATTGACCATGAAGAAAGAAGGTATCCAGACGAGGAACCGCAAGCTAAGCAGTAAGAGTAAGAAGAAGAAGGGCGGCATGGGCATGGGCGGTGGGGCGTGCGCGTTAGCCCTCGGGGGCGTCATGGGGGATATGATCAAGCCGCTTGGAGACGCCACAAAGGGCTTCGGTGGATCCGCCTTCCCATCTGCTATGGATTTCGGTAGGTTTCATTTATGTCTACGATACGTTTAAAATGCTTATGCATACAATGTTCATGTATGAAATAAGATTAAACTTTATACAGCACAAACATAATGCGTGTTTCGGTCGGAGTGTTTAAAATTTGTATATTTTATATAAGTCATGAATATATTGTGGCAAGGCATGTGTTCTTTGTAACTCATGTTATCATATGAGTTAGAAAGAAAATTAAGAATGTCATTATTTGATATCTCTTTTAGAATATTACTGAATCAGTAGGATACAGCATATTTTACAGAATGAGAAAGTACTTGCAATTGGGTTACAAATAATTTACCTAATTATTTTATCATCGAATACTATTTTAATTAGTACTTCAAAGGATTACTCATGTTTCTGTAAGTTGACTTCGTTGGATCAGTTTATAAACAGTTCTTGCTTCTTGCTACTAGCTTCTACATACTAATGTTCATCTTTTCTCCACCAGGTCAGCACCAAGTAGGGCTGGTGCATCCGGCGGCGGCGCATATGTCGCATTGGTATGGTGCGCCCCATCAAGGGTTCGCGCCCCCACCTTCGTCGCACAACCC
>DWFV01000264.1:0-15760 GCA_018246775.1 Parelbella machaon machaon
GCGCCCGCCGTAACGCTCTTAAATTTAAATGGTGGACGTTCCGACGGCCAGCCGTCGGCCGTCCGGACGACTCAATCCGTCCGCTTAATAGCTAATATATAAAGATTTTTCTAAGTTTTACGGTCGTATTACGTATGGATCGAGTGGCGCTATAAAATTCGATACAGCGTCGCGGAAGGTCTAACGATGCTTTATTTACCGCTATACATTAAAAAAAAACTTATAAAAATAAACCATAATGACCGCTACCCGCCGTGCTGTGCGTACCAGGCTTTTTGTCGAGTTCACGAACATCGCTTATGAGAATATCGAATATGAGAATAGCTATTTCGGGCTAACGAATGTTATACCGGGCCATCTTATTACTAAGCATTGTTAGTAGTTCAAATACATTATTCACTGTTTCGGTATCGCTTCTGGTAGCCCCCAGACGTGTGAGCGCGTCGCCAGATGACAGAGACGAAGACGGGGATATAGGCAAGTGTGCGAGTTAGACGGAGACGGCGTTGTTTAAGGGTGGCGTTCATCATGTCCCACCCCGTGTCGGGCACAAGTGACGCTTCTGTCTTCCCCAACCGTCTGCGTTCGAAAACCAGCCCATTTAATTCCTTGTTTTTCAAAATAACACGATACCGTTATGTTTACAATATTGTACGAATATTTGCGCTATGAGCACAGAATTTTAACAATTTTAGTCACTTTAAATTTATTGCCGCGAAACAGTTTTTGTAGAATCGAAAAATACTAATCATGAGAGTGCGAATCGTTAAAAAACTGACCCGGAGGCGGGCGCAATCTAAGCGAAATTTGAATAACTGAAGCGATTAATCCACGGACTTTAATTAGCGCAACGGGGTTCGGAACTCATCAGGGTTTGACGGCATGACTTATGTCTTAAGCCAAGCGCTACAATGCGTTGTCTACCGTCAAAATATAATCGTATCGAAAACATAAAAAACCGAAATCCAAGAAACCATATGGATTGCAAAAACCTGCCCGGCCCAATGGTACTTATTACTCAGCCGAAGATTCCCAGCGAGAAAAAACCACAAGAATGTCATTAAAAAAAAAATTAAAACGTACACGATGCTTATTTTTTCGTTATGGCAAACCAAATGGACTAAAGGTTATCGCGGAGTAAAAAAGGCGGACCCGGGCGATTCCATTTTTAAAACGTATCATTTCATTTCGGAACCGGCTCTCGAGACGTCAAAAGGTAGTCATTACATATTTTCGAAATATTTAATGGCTAGCTTCATTATTTTAGGACAGGTTAGCGCCTTCGCGAGTTATGACCATTACGATGTGCAATTAAAATTATTTTTTTTCTTCAAAATAAACAATATAATTTGTTTTGGTGCTTTTTGTTGATGAATATTTTTATTGGCGCGCGATATACATGACGAAAGTCGTCATATGTTGACGTGACGTTTTTGTTGCCGTACATGGCTGAATGTTGTTAAACCCACTCTAAATACCGGTTCACGTCTAGCAGAGGTGTCGGTGTGATCATTACAGAATTTTAATTACCCCTATCCCTCCATACGTGACGGAATGTTAGTCGGCACTGACCTAAAAATTTATGGGAATATTTTTATACAACTTGCGGCTGGCTGTCACATGATAATTTGTATATTCCCGATAAAATAGAATTTTAAATTCGCTTGTTAATGTTACTGAAGGCCGTAGTTTGTTTTTTTTTTCGTCAGCCACCACATGTTATGTCAACCGGCTACAAATTAATGACGTAAGTGTCCCAGAAGTGTGTCACGGTGGTCACACCAATAAGAAAATATCTAACCGCTCGCGAGCTTGTAGCGTGACGTCATTATCTGAAACTTCCACACACTTAACAGCCGTTACATAATGTTATATTTTAAAAATAGAACTGAGATGTTCTCTGTTATAATACTGGCCACTTATTATATTCAGCCGCTGCCAAGATAAATATCGACAAAATACACTTGAATTTAATGTTAGTTACGGACCAGGAATTATTGGACAATTATTAGATATTATTTTTCATAACGTTTTCTTCCGAAGCTCTTCCTGCAATTATTTGTATGAATGCGCGACTTTTAATGCATCGAATTTCTTCGAGTTTCATTTCAACATGTTCTTAACAAACAAATTCCCGTTTCTCCAAGTTACATTTAAATAAGATTATATTTGTTATATGGTACCTAACTAAACTTATAAACAAAGTTAATCGTTCCAAACACATTTATCTGTAATGCTTTTAACAATATGTCATCCTTCTTCCAAAGATGGTCCATAGATTTATGATATGTATACCTAAAGTTGGTATTTTTAATGCCTACTAATCTATTGATATTATACTGCTGGTAAAGGATGTCCTGTAGCTGATGGTCTGGAGCATAACCCACTACGCCGCTCTAGTGGCAATGGTTGACATTTATTTTTGAATAAAATGTCCTTTTTTGATTATAAACTGCATCCTCACACAAAGAATAAGCATGCCGAAAATAAATTACTGTTATTTTTAATAAAAAAAAAACAAAGTTATAATATATTTTGCTGCAACCCGCCTTCCATGTTTAATGTTTAACAAAAAATTCAAATTCGACGTTTTCGAAATGTTATTATTATAACCAATGTTAAAATCGACATATCCTTCTCAAAAATAAAGTTAAAGTAACCTTCTTGAACAACTACACACAATTATACACATGAAAAGCAAAAACTTATAAGATCTTAGATAACCTAACTTACTGTTAATGCTAGCATCGGTTGCGTTTTGGCGGGAAATGTTTTAAATGATAACTAATCTTATATTTAAATTTAGCTTTATTTTGTAGTACCTACTTATATTCTATTTATTACCAACTCAGCTCAGATCATTTGTATGTGATAGAAACTTACATCCATAAAAAGCTGAAGTATGTGTTTTAATGGTTATAAGATTTTAATGTCTATGGAAGTAAAACTTGGGAGTCAACTAACTATAACTTATGTTAAAATTTTATACCTACTACATATTTTCATTAAGTGTTACAGTCATCCAAAGATCGCATACATTTTGTACATTACCAATAATATAATAATTATTTATTAATGTAATATTTGTAGTTAAAATATCACTTTGATTATTACTGTAATTTAATATTCAAATTAGAGGCTTATTACATTTAAAAGTGGACATATTAAATCTTATTATTCTTATCTTATTAATAATTATTAATAGTAATATTGTATTTCTTACTGTTAATAAATATTCATGGCTTGGTATTTCCGTTATGAGGTGCAAATATTAATCCACGTATGAATATATCCATTCACGTGCCATTAAAAGGTTTAATTTCATTGCCATTTTTATTGTTATACATATGAGGTAAAATTTGTTTTCATTGTGTTCAATAAAATACAACAATATTAGTATCGAAACAAGAGTAGAATTTAGAAGTATAAATTGGTAAAATTTCGCTTTTTTCGCACCGCCGTTATAAAACTAAAATGGCTGCCGATTTCATTCATAATCCGAAAAAAGTTTAATATAAGACTGAATTATTCTAAATGATCTACTTATTTCTTTTAACCGTATATACTAATACCGTATATAACCTTACATGTAAAATAAACTAGAAGTAATTACATGAATGGTCTAACTACTGTTTCGCTTATTATTGCATTAAATTCGGAATATTTATTCGCGTCTCATCGAAACGCATCTATCCAAAGAGTAGTAACTTCAACATTGTAATACTCATTAATTCGAAAAAAAATGGCCTCACATTTTATGTTACGTTCGCCTTTTTAGGGAACTGTATAAGTGTACAGGAAAAGAAAAAGAACGAAGCCCGCGTATCATTCGAATTAAAAGTTGTATTTTGTATGCTTATTTTATTGGGCATATCGAGCACAGCGTGTTCCTTTACATTTACAACGTAATAAAACGTCAGTCTTTATAAAATCGTATTTATAGCGCCAAGGCGTCACACACGGCCATACAGCCTCACCCATTGTTTCGACTGCTCCAATAAAAATACCTAACTTGCCGCCATTTTCATATCGCGCACGCAAATCGTAAACACATCGCGCGTCGCTCGCGGACATCCTTAATGTATCACCGTAAGGGTCAAAGTTGCATAACTATTTATGACACACACGCATTTATTATTCCATGTTTTAATTGCAACGCGCTACAATCGCACTCGACAACACCCCTGTGACGTTGTAATACAGTTTAATTTCCTATAATTATCAGTAATACGGTGTCAATAACAACGTTTGATTCTCATACAAGTGTGTAGTAAAATAAGTAATTATGATTTAAGGCGACTTTTACGACTGCGATTATTGTCGTGCGGTTTTAATCTCGTGTTGCGACTTTAAATCGTGCGGTCATTAATATGGTGGCTGAACTGGGTCGCAGTTGTAATTCCAAAGGTCGCAATATTTCAAAATATGTTTAGATTTGTACATTTTGATTATGTTTAAGTAACATTCGGAATAAGTAATTTTAGTTTTGAGTAAATGTTAGTGGAATTTACACAATGCTTTGAAATGTAAATAATTGATTGTAAATTAGCAATGAAAATGTTTTAGCCATAGCACGCAACAAAAACATTTATGTTATTGTTACTAGCCATAAATAATTCACAGAAAATACGGCGTGAAAAAAAAAAGAACAATTTATTTTTAATTCTGTTTTCATTGTATTTGTCTTTGACATCAAAAAATCTAAGCTAAAACGTAGTGTACACTGTCGTAATCGTTGGAGCATAACGAAAAATTTATTATAATTGAATTTGAATAATTTCCTGTACGTAAAGCTCGAGCTGAGTGTGTTCATTCAATGCCATCAACTATCAAATTGTCATAGGTTACACTAGTACCTACCTGTAACCACAGTTTTGCTTATAAATCACCTCTAATTAAATAAATGTACTTACATAATGTGTTACTCGATGTTTGTGTCGGCAGCTAAATATAAACGTATGTATATATTTACATATAAACATATAAATACTTATTGGCCGTTAGACACGATGGCCATAACCTACAAAGTAAAGGTGATTTTCAACGAAAATATCATTTATAGCTTATAGCTGTGTTAAGCATAAATTAGACAATATTTTAAAAACACGATATATATTAGAATGAACTTTTAAAAGTTTGCCTAACTGGTAGTTAAAGAAAAATAAGTTGTTACGATAGTAATGGTCAAAAAGAATCAACTACGAAAGTTCTTTTATATTTTTATTCATTGCGTAATTATCAAATACTCACCCTTGGGAACTGACACTGGGATAGCTAGATTACTAAAACCAGGCCTAAATTTAATTAAATAAAGTATGAGGTCATTTAAAATAATACAATTTGGAACCTAACGCGCTCTCCCCTTATTTCTAACAGTGTTAGCAGATCAATAGAATCCTTTCATATGTCTAACAATGGGGTATTTATATTGAGGAATATTTATAACTAATTAGCTTTTAACAGCAATATTTAAAATACCTACTATGTTTATACGAATATATATATTAAATTACAAGCACGAAGAATTGAATTACTGTATCATTGTATGTACACGCCTTGACCTTTATGCTGTAGGCAGACAACACAGTCCTAAATATCTCTATCCTTTCAGACCTAAATGCAGACATTCATAACTCTTTTCATACACGCACGCTGGTCTCAAACACTTCTGACAGCCATCAGAGTTTAATTAATATTATTTATTTTTAATAAAACATCAATAATAAACTATTTCTTTCTAATTCGGTCATTCTAGAAGATCTAGGTTCAAATTTAGACATGCATAGACATATTTTAACACTAAATATAACTTGCTATCTATAAACGAAAATATAGTAAGAAAATTTTAATACCTTAATATTCATACTGTTTTCTAAGTCGTGGAAAGCGTGTAAGTATACTAAGAATAATACCTTTAAGGGAATAAACAGTGCATTAAGTAATAGTCCAATGCAAGGGTTATGTGACTATAAACTCACTAATAAGCGATTTAACTATTCTATTGTTTACAAGGTTTTATTTCTTCGAGTACGTTGTTGGAAAATGGGTATACTTCCTTATCAAGAGCTTGTGTTTGTGAGCTCGTTCTGTTTCGGCTAGTCCGATTTTGATGTAGTTTTAACTGTTCATTACGGCTTATTTGTTATGTGAGTTAGAGCTGTTGCAATGATGATGTAATAGGGATTATTTCAAAATGTTAAACAATTTTGGAAACATGCGTGAGGTGTCTAGGCTGAGTTATAAATAGCATGTATTTAATAAATTTGATTGATGAACCGTGGGATGTGAGTTCGATTTCCGATCGGGGCAAACGTGCGACGGAATTTTTGTTCCGGTGTGACTGTAAAATTATATATATAAATATGTACTTAGAAATGTATGTGTATATATCTATTATAACATCGACTTTGTATAGCTTGGATTCATAATGTCAAGAAGTTGTGTTGTGAATCTATCTGATGATGGTAACCCTAACATCCGCCATTTTGAATTATTTCATAAATCGTAACCAAGAAATTGTTCTTGCTTTTTTAATGTCAATTTTAAAATGTTTATAGCTTTTATTTTTACATACATTTACCAATAACAGCTAAAATAAAAAATAACCAATTAATATATTAAAATATTGTTATCTTTAACGTATTTATGGGAAACGCACTTGTAGATTAAAATTACAGGTTACATTTACAATTTCATTAAATTATTCTCAATAATAATAATCATTATTACGCTACGTACATGTGAGGTGTAGGTATTTTATAATCCTGACATTCACAAATAAATATCGGGTCATCGTTTTATATTTAAAAATGGCTGTCAGGCGTGGAGTGGAGCCCGCCATCAAAAGCGGTGACGGTGCGCTTCGGCGGATCGATATCAGCGTCATTAACGCACCTGTGCCTCCTCCTGGTTCCTGGCTCTGTCCACATTGTCCCTTTAAAGTACGCCAGCATTTAATTATTTACACCTAAAGGAAACTCACTAAGACGTTCGCTGTTCTAATTTTAAATTACGAACTAGTGAGGATTTCAGAATGACAACTAATTTTCTGTCTTCACTGATTCTTTGAGCCTAAAAATATTATTTTTTTTTCAGTTCTACATTTGTTACCAACCATAAAGGATAAATCAATAAATAAATCTTACAAAACACACGTTCTTTATCTAAAAACCTATATAATTTTAATTATAAATGTACAAACACAGACAAAGTCGGGAGTCAAGCGCTAGTACATTTGATGCTTATATTACATCAATAAAACGGGCCATAAACAAATAAACTGTAATTTTATCTTTCACAGTTAAAATATCTTAATTAAAACAGTAAACGTTCAGTTTAGCGTAAATTATGAGTAATCTTATAATAACAATGGCTCAGATAACGTGTTACGGTTGACCCGTGAAATTTTCATTAAATATTAGCATAACATATAACTGTAAATAATGACATTTATTTACTAACAATTATTTCATTATTTCTTTGCGAAACTTTTCACAAATACGATATCAATAATTCGTTGTCAATTTAATTTTATAACACGGTAATATAATTTTTTATACATTTAATTTAGATTGTCTGTAATTTATTATCTACATATTTAAAATAAAAAAATAAAAAATAGATCGATTTAATCACGTTTGAAAATGGAATGGTATTTAAAAAAAATGAATTATGTAGGTGGTTCTGATCGCAAACAATGAGGAACTTAACCGAATTTAATGGCGATTAATGAATTTTAAAATAAGAATTAAAGCATGGATTGCTTAAATTGTTTTAATAGAAATATTAAATAAGCTCCCAGACACATCCCGTAAAATGCGGGTTATTATTCATCAAACTGTGCAGAATGAGACATTTCAGTTTCCGCCCATCATCAGACAATTTGATGTCCATCTCTTGACTGAGTTGTCAGGATTGAGACAAGATATTAAATATACCAGCTGTTATGTTGACATCTTTATCGTAAACACCAATCAAACTTTATTTACAGCCAGTTTAATTGTTTTTAACACTCAACCAATATAGATTTAACGTGTTATGGTAACTGTCACTGCACTGACATATTATACTGCGTTCATAAACCGTATTATAATAAATAATATAATATTTAAATAATGATATTTGAAGTATGAATATAAATTATATATCGAGGCACCATATTGTAAGTATTACGCCAAAGATTCTCTTAAAACTGAGTCATACTCAACTAAAACATAAATAACTGTAAAGTGTTGTTGATTATTCAAGTTAAAACTAACAATGGCAGATAACTAATGTATTATTCATACAGTTAACATTGACAATACACAATTAGGTAATAACATTTTGAGGAGTCAGAGGTGAACCGTAACTTGAATGCCATTAAACTGAACGAGTACAAAAATTAACAATGCGATAATCTTGCAAATGCGGAATTGCTAGTTGCGCTACTCACTAGTTTTTGGACTAGTTGTGGTATTTCTCGGTGTTATAATATAATTATGTAAAACTTTTTGGCTGCTTATTAAAAATTAAATTATGGTAAATTTAAAATGAATAAAACAAAAATTGTGATACTTTAAGAAGTATCTTTCCTAGATACTAAATTGAAATGTATTATTAATTTTTGATGTATTCTATACCAATAAAGTGATATTAGAAAAAAACAATGTATTAATTAAATCGTAATAACACAATTTACAAAATTGCCAAGATGTTTTTTTAAGTGTCTAGATAATGGCATAACAAAATTGTTGTGTGTTTAGAAATTCTCAAAATTAAATGAAGTTTTAAAAGGTGTCCAGAATTAATAGAGAGCGGTAGATGAAAGAATGAACACTTAAAATCTCTCCGCAGAGTCGATTAACGTTTAAACATCTAAATAAAAGTGCATTTCTCGCATACATTAGGGCTAATTGCCGTCGAAACAAAGCTCGGCCACTCGCACCTTTCAACCCGCCAGTGCCTTAAAAGCCCGGGAATATATTTTAAAAGCTCCACCGACTTAATTGATGGGCAAAGATGGAAGATAGCTATCATACAATGACTTGGCTATTTTTAATGAATATTCATCGAAATAGTCGTTGGGCGGTTTTTTTTTTCATTACTTTAATTGTAACCACCAGAATACAGCCAACGTCTTACATCGCGTGAGTAGTAATGCCTTAGTTTGTTTTTTAAAAAAAGTATTTTTTTAATTATTTTATTTTGCTTTTCATTCGTTAACTGATAAGTTTTTCGCCCTTCGTTTTACAGCAAAAAGCCTTATCTAAAAAGCGTAGTGATGTATCGTCCGTTTCTCTGTTATTTCTGTTCGTCGCGACTCCTGAGACTTGACGTTTTAATTCGCCTCGCAGTAATTGCGATGCAATTTATTGAAAATTAAATGCACTCAGTTTATTACGAGCTAGATCGGGTAGATAAGGTTATCTGTTTAACTCATCGTTATCTGATTTTATATTTATATTGCGTTGGAAGATGACCAGTTCGCATTGAATCATACATCAAATGCCGCGTTTTTGTATATCGCATAATGATAGATATAAGAAATGGTTGTAGGAAAATTGTGATCACAATCAGTTAATTATTATAGCGTCACGCCAGCTCACATACGAGACAGATACTGAGCAGCAATGGCAATCAGTGAAAATTCATTTAACTGTCTGACAGTTGTTATATACGGTTCTATGAAACTCTATTTCGTGTCCAAAACCTATAAATAAGTACACTAATTGGGATATAGGAACTGAACCTAGGTCTATACACCCAGCACTATGCCAACAGTTTCCGTTTTATGGCCTTTATTTTCTTTATTGAAGGTCTTTGTCTCTACAGATCATGACGCCCTAATTGTTCAAACATATAAACTTAAGAGTAACGTCTCGCAATGTTTTGTTTTGAATAGTTAACTCGAGCTCAAACTAGTACTGTATTAGATGCAGAATACAGAACAAACAAAGTAACAGTTGTGTGACGGTGTTTCCAGTACGACGAGAGCCTCCACGGCGGGGGCTACATGGAGGGCGGCGCGATGTACCACGAGCACCGGCTGACGCACCCGCACCTGCCGCCCGTGCACTACCCGCCGCCCGCCGCGCCCGCGCACGCGCTGCCCGGCGAGCCGCTCGTGCACAAGCGCGACAAGGACGCGATCTATGGGTGAGTGGAGGGTAACGTGACACTTCTACCTTAGCTGCTCGACGGTAGACGTACTTTACTTGTTGCTTTACACCGACTAGATAGTAGACCTAACTTAGCGACGCTTCACACCTACTAGCCAGTACACTTACGTTGACTGTCGGTCTACATCGAATACTCAGTAGAGCTTACATAGGGCGGCTCTACACTGACTAGCTAGCACATCTACCTGAGATTTTATTCTACACCGACTAGATAATAGACCTAACTTAGGGCCGCTCTGCACTTACTACTCAGTAAATATAGTTCAGCGTCGCTCTATGTCGACTAGTCAGTAAATGTATTTTATCTATCGCTCTACACCTACTAGCCATTAGATCTACCTTAGTATTTCTTTACCCCGACTAGACAGCAAATCTACCTTAGCTAGTCGCCGCTGGTAACCAGTACCGACACTGAGTAAAAGAAGGCTTTTTAGTGCTCGTATATTTGTCATAGACCTAGAATATTCTTAGTCTCCTTATATACCCCAAGGAACTGCTAGTTCAAAATCTGGACCGAGGAGGATTTGGATGTATATAAGTTGTAGAGTCTATACTCTGCTGGACTGTACTTGTTTACTTATCATATGCCTGCAAGATTATTAAATCTCATATACCTATAGTCTAAGAATCCGTAGTCCAAAATGCGATACGACCTACAAATAAATGCTGGGGATAATGTACTCAAATACAGCTGTGCATAAAGGTAGAGTATGAAATATGTAGCATTGTAGAGACAAGTTATGTCACATGCAATTGTTTTAAAAATACTTAAGGCTTCAAAAATACATAGTTTTGAAAATGTTTCAGTTCAATATTGTGGCTTATTGCTACATGTACCTACCTAGTAAAAGAATGATGTCCATGAAGGAATGAATGAATGAACGAAGAGTGTTAAGATATTCAGAGTTGTCTTAACTTAGATAATTCCAAAGTTAGAGATGCGGAATACTTTTTAACGCGGAAAAATGTAACTTACTGGAGCGAGCAAAGCAGTGGGCAACAACTAGTTCGTAATATACATAGTAATCTTCATCATCAACCCTTCGATAATTCCACTGTTAGACATCAGCCTCCTCTGAGGATGAGAAGGGTTAAGGCCGTAGTTATATAAACTAATTATGATGCAATGTATACAGTTACATAAAACGGTCAAATAGTGAGTCATATGAATAAAAACGTGAAATTTAATGGTAGGCCAACGAACTACTTACAGGCAGCGTATAATTTTAAACATTTTTTATAAAAATAAGAACACGCGTTCTACCTATATTGTTTACTTTATAAATGTATAACGACATTTTAATAGTGACTACGTTTTTATAATTATTAGAATCGGATATTGTAAACTTTGTAATTTTTTTTTCATTGGTTGCCAGTTACAAAGTAATAAGTAGATTTTATTTTTTTAAATACATGATAATATTGTAACTTTATCACTGGATAATTAAAAAGAGAAATGCTATTTTATTGGTTTTAAAAATAGTGAAGAATAGTAATAAAAAAGCAAAAAACGGCTGTGAAACTATTTACATTTAGGACGTAGACACTATTAAATTGTTTTCCTTCCATTAACCGTTTTACCGTTATTTTTCTTTATATCCTAGCAAAATCAAATTGCCCGTAATGGCAACCTTATTTTAAAAATATTCATTACACTTAATTAAATAGCTATTTTGATTCGCAGCTGCCTTGTACACGACTCAATATTTTTGGCAATTATTATAATTTGTCAATAAAAGTTAATGATTCTTGACATTAACATATAATCATATTGATAATAAAATTAAACATTAATTTAATTTTATTTAATTATAATAAACCCGGACGTTGAACTGATGCATTGTCTTAAAATACTTAAAAAAAAGTATATTTATATAATTACTTTGTTATCTATATTCTTAGTCTTAATGAGAGTATTGTTCATCGGACCGTTAGTTCAATATTTTAGTCTAAATTAAATTAGTTATCTTTAAAACGTCTCAATTTAATGCCAATGGTCAACAAATAGCAAAGTTTTCGGCCTCCACTGTATTGTACAAAAATCAATGTTATAAATTAATATCGTCTTAAGAGGAGGTGGGTTTATTACTATCTACCTACATCGTCACATTCATTTAAGTAGGGGCAGGGTAGGGAGGATCCACCGAGTGCTAAATATTTCTATCCTTATCCGAATATACTGTATAAATAGGAGTGCTAGTTACATTAGGCCAGTTAGAATAAGTCAATATGAGATTAGTTAGTATTATTTAGTATCTGTCTTAACTTGGTCACAGACGCGTACCTACATCTGAACACCGACATGATCGTCTAGTGTACCACGCATCTGGACACAAGCAAACCCTTTAGGTCTTATCTTTATTTATTTTAACAATTACTTCACAGTAGGAATGCAAGCAGTGGTGGTGCTGTTTTTGGGATACTGATGTCTTACAATTTAAATTTTAAATAGATATTAAGGCAAAGACTGCCTCGTTGGTCGAGTGGTTGCAAGCGCGACTGTTAAGCGAGAAGTCCTGCGTTTAATTCCCTGGTGTTGTTAGGTTTTTCTTACTCGAAATTCCTAGTAGTGACTCGCAGTCTGGATTTGTACTCTGTATATGGCGATGGGCTTACCCCCTATTCCAAGATGGGACGTATAATTTAATACGTACATATATGAGACGTGGGAACGTACTACATTTTTCTACCTACCACTTCAGGGATTAACAGGCGTGATGTTAGTTTAACAAATTCGCTTTGGGCTAATTTAATTAAACTTTATAACAGGGGATGGTCCATATATCACTTTTTGGGCGAACGTCAAAGCCTTTATCAAAGGTTAATCGTTATAAACAAGTATTATCGTGTTTTAGTGGGCGATAATGATTTTATTGTTGTTTATCGCGCATTCGACACGTACAGTAGCTAATATTGTTAAGATGGATTATTGGGTCCTATCTCTATATGTGACTGTTCGGCGTTGGTGTCCTAAAGTGCATATTGCTTTGGATTATTGTGTTCTACCACAATATGTGACTTTGGCGTTTCCATTTTAATGTGCGTATTGCTTTGGATTATTTGTCTTACCTTAGTGTGTGACTATTTAGTGTTCTTATTTAAATGTGCATATTGCTTTGGATTATTGCGTCGTATATCATTATGTGAGTTTGGCGTTGCTGTTTTATTGTGTGTGTTGCTTTATATGCTGTAGTAGTAGGCCTATTGTAGCCGAGGATTGCAGGTTTGGTTGAAACTAATATATTTTATAATTCTCCATATAAATAGACAGATAGTAAAGATTTACTAGTTATTCTTAGTTAATAGCATTAAAGATTGCGCCATCAAATCCCACGCAATTTTAATATTTTCCATACGGATACGCAGAGATTAAAGGTTTCGATTAGCTGACATCCTAACAAAGTCACAAACGTCATCGTCAGTCAGATTTGAGATAATCGGCGTGATGTTCAGCACCTCTGCCGCGCCCACGGGGATCTCGCGCTATCTGATCGAAACTTTACCATCTTCACGACGCTGCTCCATGAGGTAGGATGAGCGGTAGCGGGTATTGGTAACGCTTCAAAGGTAAATAGTAAGAGATGTAGATGTTAATAAGGCTTCAAGTTAAGCGGAACAAGACTGTTCGTTTGTGGTGTGGTGTATTACTTGGAAGTTATGTTTGATTTTAACTGTCAATGGAAGTGCGTGTTATGTTTTTGGAGTTACATTATTATTATTTTAGTTACATTATTTTTATTTTTATTTAATTTGGGAGATATTTGACAATATGTAGAGCTAAATAGCTGAATGTATTGATCTTAAGTCAATCGTTAGCACTTTTTATATTAGTTGATAACGAGTAAGGACATGATTACCTATAATTAATTAAATAAAAATTATGTAAATTAATTACATTTTTTATAAGGTTAAATTTAATTGCGCAATATTACATTTTAAATTATTACATGATAAATAATTACATAACATTTTTAATTTTAAAATTAATTGAAAATTTAATGGAGTGTAGGCTTTAAAAACCAAATTAAAAACTGATTAACGATATTACAATTTCACATTATTATAAAATAAAGAATTTTTTTATGGCAGCATAATAAAATTAAAATTAAAATTCATTTGAACATAATTTTAAATTGCAAAAATACGATTTATAGTAACAATATAAGCCGTTTAATAAAATTAAATTAGTCGTTAATATATTTTTAGAACCATTATGATTTTTGTTGAGTTAATAAATTTTTAGTAAAAGATAATAAAATATAAAATGGATAAAATGAAAACGTACAGTTTATTTAAAAATACATATAAATATACGACGTGATAAAATTCATTAACAGTCGTCATTTAGAAATGCAATAATTAGTACTTAAGCTCATAATAGGAAATTAAAGCTTAATGTATGAATCTTACTTGTAACTAAAATTGGATGATTTAAATAATCTTATTCACGTTTAAAAATACTTATCCACGTGGATGGAATGATATCACCCAACCCAGTATTACAATTATATTTTTAATGGTTATTGCAGTAAAACTCTAAATTACATCTGTTGCTATGAAACTATCATTAACTTTACGATAATGGTTTGTGTTTAATAACGAAATGAGAGCAAAAAGTTGTCTATGATAAGGGAACAATCCTTATCAATATAAGTGCTCTAAGGAGGTAGTTTTTTCTCTCTAATTATCAATTTTGTATGCCAGACCAGCAAAAAGTACACACGGACTGTCACGGTCACTTAACATTCAGTACGGTCGTTTTGCGATGTGGGTGATCTATTTATGGTGTATGGGTAGCCCAGGTTTCTGATGGGTTACGCTGAAAGCGCCGTTTGTCAGATATTCCTATCCTTAACAGACTTAATGTGCTTCTTCTACGATCTCTCTCTTTATATACGCACGGCAGCTTCAGAGACTTCTGCCTATTATTATTTCTTGTATATATGTATTGGCAATAGGCTGACTTCCTTCTCCATACTGGGACGGATAACATGGTAAATCATTGGAGTTACTATTCCCTCTGCCTATCCCTTCGAGGAAATACAGGAGTAGGAATTATGTGTTTAAATATATGTTTGTTCGTATACAGTTGTTTCCTGTTAATAATTAATTGGTCGCGTGTTTGTACATAATCATTATATATATGTAAATAGTGTTAAAGGCTAGGGAAGTCCGTTGATATTTGTGAAACATTATTAATATTGGCAACAGCAAGAACGGCGGGATGTTTGTCAGTGTGTTAATGAATTTTGTTGATGGCTTAATTACGGAGGATGTTTTTGAAAAGTTTAATTTAATGCTAATTCGGTTTTTTTCCTCATTATCCTTGAACACTTGGCCAGCTACACACTATGGTATTAACCACGAATCACTTCATCGGCCTACTCCCGCACACTGCTGGACATAGGACTCTCCAAAAGTACGCCAATGAGCTCGATCTTCAGCTCGTCGCATCCAACTGTTGCCAGCCACTTTGCGTATATCGTCACTCCACCTACTCGTAGCTAGAGTCTAATCTTAACCGTTCACTCTTAAAGGAGAGTGGAGTCCAGCAGTTGGACGTTAAAAGGATTAGTGATGATAATAATGATGACGATGTT